>OMOV01008178.1:248-17169 GCA_900312565.1 Beryx splendens
TGACTGTCAAGCAGTGTGTTCGTTGGTAGGTGACGTCAGCTCTAGGTCACGGCCACGGACACACGCAAAGCCCCTCCACATTCCGTGCTTTGTAACACAGACTGAGCGCACAGGGTGAATCTAACTATAAAGCAAGGAATCTCTGTCTGTCTGTCTGTCTGTCTGTGTGTGAGTGTGTGTCCTCCTTCGCATATCTCTAGAACCGTTCGTCCGATCGACTTCACACTTGGCGGGTGTGTCGCTGGGGACCAGAGGAAGTGCAGTGTTGGATTTGGTGCAATTTGGACATGCGACATGTTCAATATTATAAACTCTGAATAAGCAAGCGAGCAGCGCTCTGTGCAGCAGTGGGGTGAACGGACACTGCACTAGTTTTATGAACGGAAGTGTGAATGGAGGAGATCCCTTCCCCTGCAAAACTTATTTTATTGCAGTTATACTCTACCCAGTATTTGCGAAACAAAGGGTGCGTTCGTAAATCCAATCTGATGCTCCTCAGAGTGCCCAGAGCGCCCTCTGCCTCCCCAAGAGTGTGCTGCTCTGAAAAACCAAACTGTATATTCAGCGCTCCGAATTTAGGAACAGTCCGGTTTTGAGTGACTATTTACGAATGCACCCTAGTCACTGGAGTGAAATTTCTGTCACAAAACTATATTGTTACGTATCCTTGCACATTTTTAAGTGGGTATATGGAAATCCTGGAGCTTTCTTAGTGGGTAGCCTATATGGCGTACACCTGCGTATCACATAGACTACACCACTGGTCCTAAACCATTGAGAGATTTGTAGACGACCAACAGTATTTTAAAGTCAATTCTTTGACAAACTGGAAGCCAGTGCAGAAACCTGAGAACTGGTGTAATGTGTTCAGCTTTCTTGGTTTTAGTTAGAACTCTAGCAGCAGCGTTCTGAATCAGCTGTAGCTGTCTGACAGCTTTTTGGGGTAGACCTGAAAAAAAAGACCATTGCAGTAGTCTAACCTACTAGAGATAAAGGCGTGGATGAGTTTTGTTTGGACATGAATCCTCTAATTCTGGCTATATTTTTTAAGATGATAATATGCTGATTTTGTTATTAATTTGATGTGGCTATTAACATTTAGATCTGAGTCCACAATTACACCAAGGTTTTTGGCCTGTTTTTTAGTGTACAAGGAGAGAGATTCAAGGTGAGCACTAAATTTCAGCCTTTCTTTGCAAGTGCCAAAGTCAAGTATCTCCATTTTGTCTTTGTTTTGCTGGAAGAAATTCAGGCTCATCCAATCATTGATTATTTAATGCGCTGAAGCAGCGAATCTATGGGACCATAGTCACTTGGTGACAGAGCTATGTAAATTTGGGTGTCGTCTGTATAATTATGGTAAGCAATTTTGTTATATTGCATAATTTTACTTAACGGGCGCATGTAAAGGTTGAATAAAAGAGGCCTAAGGACCCTGTTTCATATATATGGCTTAAACAATCCAGGATAACTGGATGCGTGTCGTATCGAATTATCTTATCAACTGAGCTCAGGCTTTGTCCGTTTCATGAACATGGATTAGAATGTGATTAGTTAATTCCGCATTGCTTCATCTTGGATGACTGTGCGCTCCCGCTCTGCTACAAAGGGGAGATGAATCGCACACCAAAAACAGGATCACACTCCTTATATGGACACGAGGCAAGGCGAGGATACCTTTGCATGATGATGCAACATATTGAAATTGGCCCAAGCAAAACCATTTTTAAATTCTCATCATGTAACCTGTATATTGCTTTGATTTTGTTAGTGGTTTTAGATTAGGGAAAGGGGAATCATAGTAAACAAAAAGTGATTCTTAGGTAGAATGTTCATTTTGATCACCAAGATCCTGCCATACAATACCATAGGTGTAGAGAGGACCTTTTAGCTAGGTTGTTTTTCACTTTGCTCAGAGAGGTGTGATAGTTGTCACTACGTATAGAGTTTAAGCTGTGAAATAGATCCCAATACCTAAATACGTGAACCCAGTGGGGTCAACCTGGAGTGGAAGGAAGTTTTGAGAGAGGTTATCTACGGATTGCAAAGGCATTAATACAGACTTTGACCAGTTGATTTTGTAACCTGAAAATTGTCCAAAATTATTAAATAAATCTAAGGCATGTGGGACAGAGTTAGAGATATCTGATAGATATTACATAATATCATCTGCATACAAATAAATATGATGACAGGCCTCTGATGAAAAGCATATTGGCTTCATCAGAGGCCTCTGGCGCACTGCTTGGGCAAGAGGTTCAAGTGAGAGGGCAAACAGAGTCACAGTGGGCAATCTTGTCTTGTATCTCTTTCCAGATGTAACTGTTGTGAGATCATGTGACCAGTCTGTACACTAGCAGTGGGGCAATTATACAACTTTTTTACCATATATACTGTATAAACTTGTTGCTGAAACCAAAACATCTCAATGCTGCCCTCAAGGTGGTCAAATGTCTTTCTTACCAGTTTGAACAACATCCATAAAGCTGAAGTTAGGGGGGGCTGACTCAATAAGGATGGTTGCACCGCCATTCTTATCTAACCAGGTTTCAGTTAAAAACATAAAATCAAGTTTATAAGTGACAATAAGATTATTGATTAAAAACAATTTGTTTGCTAGAGACCTAACATTAAAAAAGGCTAGTTTTAGATTATTAGTGACAGGCCCCGAGGCAGGTTCTGTCCAATTGTCAAGTTGTTTCACACTTATCAAACTTGATAAGTTTGCAGCATGGAGAGAGTACATCTTGCTTACTTACTTACTAGTCAAAACAGGAATGGGGAAGGGTTATGGGCTCTGACATAGCTATGGGTCCATGCCTGGAAAAAGAGACATTGGACAAGCGACTGGGAGAGGGGCAGGGACCCTGACGATATCAAATCGCAGTCCTCATGGCTGAGAAATTGGTAGTGACCTGATGAAGGTTTGACTGGTTGGAGTGTTGCTTGGTGGCAGCCACTAGTAATTCGTCCATTTCTCCTAGTTTTGGATCTGAGGCTGTTGCCGACCTGCTTGAAGGGGGAGGTGGGGGGAGACTGGGGAGCCTCAGGAGCATGTTGTGGGGTCATATGTCTGATAGCCATGTTGAGTTTCTTCTCCATGCCTTCAGTCAGGCCCAGAAACGTATCAGATGAGAGGGAAGAGGGGGAGGAAGGGGTGGAGGGAGTGGAGGGGGATGACGCATGCTCCTTATCAATGTTTGTGTCCTTCACATTTGTCCTTATTTCCATCTCTGAGTTTCTTTAATTTTTTTCCAGCAATTTCGAAGTCCATGTATCATGTTGGCCCTAAGCACACAAGTCCCAATCCAGTTTGGATGAACACCATCTTGTATACAAAGGCTTTTTCGCTCCCAGAAAATTGTCAATAAACTTCACCCTGTGAGCAACACAAGCTGATGCCAGCCATGTATTTAGACTGAGGAGCCTGCTGAAAGTTCCAGCTCCCCTCCTAAGTGTTGGGATGGGATCTGAGATAAATGCCTGTACAGGAAGCTTGCCTAGCAACTCCATCAAGTAGGTGAAGTCCTCTTTCAGTTCAGACCCATTTGGTTTCCTGGGGTGAACGTCATATGATCCCACGTGAACAACAATCTTCTTCACGTTACGTTAGAGAGGATCTCCGGTATCTGCTCGGTTACTCACCTGAGTGTAGCATTAGGGATAAAGCAGTTGACCATCGTCGTTCTCCAGATATCTCTAGTTATTGAACCCCTGACAAGTAAAGTTTCACGAGTTGTGTCTTGGGTATAGGCTTATAGGCTTGGGTATAGTGGCTTGATTGCGAGATTTTACCCGATGATAGGTATTTGCCGAGTTAGCATGGTTAGCATGTGCATTAGCAGGCCACATTTTCTGCCTGGAGGTAGCCGGTCATGTTGAGTGCCTGGGGGTAGAAGCATTGACGCTAGCACCGGGACCAGTGCTAGTCGGCGGCATCATCTCTTGGGCATTAGCATTAGCTCTGTGGCTAGTATTAGGCCGCATCCCTTGTGGAAATGCTGTCATTAGCATTGGCAGTCACTACATCCGGTTCACTGAGGATTTTGTACCTTTTTTCCACTTGCAGTCCTGGCTGGGGAGTGTATTGAGGAGAGTATTGGGATGTTTTTGTTGCTCCCTCCTCTGCCCCTACGGTGACCACAGCTCACCAGGAGTAAAGACTTTTGGCCTAGCACCCTTACTGTGCCAGTAGGCCATATTTGTGGCGCGTAGCGGTGGGGATGTCTCTGCGGACAGGAGAGAGTGTCGGTCGGGTCTGTAGTGAGTGGCAGAGGGGATGCCTCCGTGGCCGGGCCATTTGTGGTTGAGTCAAGCCAGGAAGAGTCAGGTCCGTAGTATGGGTCACACTCTCAAGGGTCTTGTTTGCTAGATATTTTGACAGCAAGAGGCTGAGGACTCAAACATCGTGTCAATGAGCTTCTCATCCTGGTTAGTTTGGTAAAGTGTGGAAATCCTTCTTTCCAGTTCAGCAATTTGCTGTGATAGTCGAAAGCAGCCAGCACAGTCAAAGAGGAGGAGGACTGTCTAATTTTAACCATCAGCATTTCTCCCACAGTCACAAGAAAAAAATAAAAATAAAAGATAAAAAGAACAGCAACAGAAAAGTTACTTAAAAAATAGTTGACAACTATTTTAGTTGGTTAGCAGGAAAAACAGGACTGACAATAGATTGCAGGCAGGGAGCAAAGCAGAGAGCATCTAGTCAGGGAAAAAGCCGGAAACAAGTGGTCTACCCACCCATTTATCAGTATACTCACCTCATCAGATAGCACTACAGCTGTACACGCACGCACGCACGCACGCACGCACACACACTTTCATGCAAATTCTCCATACGGCCCCATTCTCTGAATGAGAATACAACCATATTTGACCACTAGGAGCACAAAGTTGCATGTGCTTTCAGAGTTGCATGTCTGTGTAACCCATAAAAAAGTTTTGTAATAGTGTGCTTTTCTCTCAGCAAGCACATTACATCACTTGCTAGCTTGAAGTCACTTGCTCCTGTGAAGTCTTTCTGCACATCCCTGCACATCAAGTCAAATCCCAAGTCTTGCAAGTTCCATTAAAAAAACACAGGTCTTTCAGGGTGCAAGATTTAACAGTTTTCACTCAGTCACTGAAAGCGATTTACTAACTGTTATTTGTATTAATTTATTTGATGAGTTATGATTGGTAATATAAAATATAGCATAAAAAATTTAAGTGACACACACACATGCCATTATTTACACCAAATGTTTTCAAACGCAATGAGCTGGCTAAATTATATGAGATCAGATTAGACTGACTCAAATCTAGACCTCCAAGAATGTTTGTGTGATGTGCCACAATTTCATACTGCATGTTTTTACTCTTCTACATCTGCCCCATCATCAGCGTTCCTCAGCAGAGAATGACCTAGCTTCTATCTGGACTATTGCAACTCCTTCCTGACAGGCTCTCAAAGTACTCTCATCAAGAATAGTGCAGCCATCTTGTCTTGAACTTCCACAAAGTCTCCTACATCACCATTCCTCCTGCACTCTCTCTGGCTGCTGGCTACCTGTGGGTCTTCATATTGAATTCAAAACCCCGGTGCTGCCATAAAAACTGCTAAGGGAGCTGCATCACCATACCTCGAGGCCAGCCCTACAGCCCAGCTCATGCTTCGTGTTCAGGGACCACTGGGCACTTAGTTCTCTCTTCCTTGCGGTGACCTGGCCATCATTCCTCCTAACCTTGACTCTTCTCCCTCTTGGCCTCCCAATGGGGGAATGTCCTTTCCAATCCATTCAAGATATGATAAGATATGCTGTTACCTTAAAATGTGTTGCTTCAAAAATTATTTTGCCTCCCCCCCTCCCATATCTTCACTATTTTAACATGCTCCTGAAAAAAAACCTTGCTATTTTTTCTACTCAGCAGCCATGACTGAAGAGAATAGACAACAGAGCATGGAAAAGGAAGATGAAGATGAAGACAATAATGTCCAGGTCTCGATTGGAAGTCACACAAACGGAGGCATGATTCTGTCAATGAAACTGAATGCATTCAATATCCAGTTTTTTTTTTTTAAGGTGGCAATGTAGATTCAAAGCAATACGGCTTTGGTAGTGGGCCCAGTACTCCACATCTCTCCACAAGAGGAAGAGTGGGCTGACAGGGAGTGCTTGACTCGGGGACAGGGAAATATTGTCAACTGATTCCGAGGTACTGGAACTGTCCTTTAACTCCATCACAGCACTACACCGGCTGGTTTGCTGAAATGTGACAACTCAGTGGCACTTCTGTGTTTTGTAGTGGAATGAATTGGAATAGAAACAAATAAATAAATTAATACTTGACATTCCAAATGTAAGGATAGTACAGAAGACAGTATTTTACATAAACATTAAGATGTATAATGTAATAAAATGTGAGTATACTAAAAATGCCTAATGGGAGTAGGCCAAGTTGATGTTGGTAGGGACTAAGTAAAATAAATTGAAATTTCATGTTATAGAAACAAAATGGATATTTTTCCTGTCTAATAAAATCACAATCTGTTCAAACAATGTATATGCTATAATTGTATTATATTTATTAAAATAAATTGTTACAATTTCTTACCATTTTGTATGCAAACAAATAGCCTATCCCTCAAAGCTAATGCCAATAAACATCTGCAGGCTAGGGATTGCTGTCTGTCTATCGATTGTACAAAAGTAAAGGCAAACGATTTTGTAGTTTCATGCATGCACATTCTGTTCTCATAGTGAATCTAGATTGTGTGATCAAATTCTTCTTCATGCGTACAGCCAGCAAACTGGTGTTATTTTTAGAACATAATCTCTCTGAATCTGATTCTGATATTAGTGATCAGTCATCAATGTCTTCATCTTCATCTTCCTTCTCCATGCTCCGCTGTCTATTCTCTTCAGTCATGGCTGCTGACTAGAAAAGTTAGCAATGTGATTTTTTAAATTGAGGACAACATAATATTAAAACAAGTGGAGGAGGAAGATATGAGAGGAGGGAGAAGGGTAGAAGAAGTAGCAAAGCAACAAATTCTAATGTAACGGCATATCTGGCACAAGCATCAACATGGAATCAACTGCTGCACATATTTCATACCTGAAGCAATTTTCTACCATTTCATATGAAGACAAAAGAGCTGCCATAATTAAAAGGAGGCCAACACCTGACCACCTAAAATTTTATTTAAATGAAGGGGAGTTTATTGGCTTTAGGCGAGGTAGGCCAGTGACCCTATCACTTACCGGGGGCAGAGGATTTCTGCCTTCCCTCACGGCAGCAGTGTCAAAGAAGCATTCTGGATGTCAAGTTTGGTCTATTATATCCTGCCCGGCACAGAGTAATGATGCCCGATGGTAAAGAATATTCATTTGAATATAATCCAGGCAAAGCTGAGGATCTCGCCCGGTCTCATATGTGTACATAGAGGAGGAGATGGTGGCTGGTGTTTTGGTTGTTGGCTAGCTGGCCAACTTCTTATCTACTTTGGAGGAATAAAAATCATGGACAGGGTCTTCATTTACACATTTGCACTTTTGCTTGAGCATTCTACTCTCCCTTAGGTTGTTACGTGGACAAATTATGACTCTGAAGCAGGGAATGTACGATAATGGTCCCGGCTATACTGTGTTGGCCACAAACTGCACATTCATCTGCGGAGATGAACAGATGGTACTACCTTGACATGTGAGTTTCCAACTACCACTTACTGACTAGTTGAAGACTAGTTAACTGTTTTACAACTCAATATGAAGGTAACTCTATATTACGTAGATTTTTTCTCATTACATTGAGAAGTGTTAGGGACTGGTGCCATCATGTTTAGGATGGCTTTGGTAGGTTGGGTGGATTTAATGACCACCGTTTCTAAGCTATCAGAGGGTAAAGGGGGAGGATGAAGTTATTTGTTTCTTCTTTTTATGGAGCTGCTGTTGTATTTCATAGCCCATGTGTGTGGGAGTTATCAAGACATTTCCTTGATTAATTGTGGTTGTAAAATATTGGCTAAGATGCTTGCATTATGCCTACAAACTTTGGTATCCACTATTAAAGGCTGCATTCATTCCACAATATTAGACATCTTTATATATATACTCTACTATACAAAACATCTTCCAAATCTCCTGAAATGGTTATTTCTATGGATGCTGAAAAGGCTTGTGATAAAGTAAAGTGGGGCTACCTCTTTGAAGCTTTGAATCGATTTGGGTTTGGTGGATGTTTCATATCCTGGGTTAGGCTACTTACTCAAACTACTGTCTGTATCCACACCAGCAATAATTGTTCTGAATAACCTTTTTGAGCAAAGAGACTAGACAGAGATGCCCTTTATCCCCAAAAGCAATTGCCATAAAAGCCATAGCACCATGCACTAAACAGAGAATAGATGGGATTAATCATGCTGGGTTTGATCAGAGGGTATCTCTTTATGCTGACGATGAATTGTTGTTTGTCTCAGATCCTGAGAAATCCATTTCATGCATTTTATCTATAACAAAGGCTTTTAGATCAATATCTAACTATAAGCTTAATGTGGATGAGTGAACTCATGCTGATGAATCTGGCCGCTAAGAGTAACCCATTGTCAAAACTACCTTTCAAGGTATCAGCCCATAAGTTAAAGGTGCTATTGATAACATTCAGCACTAGATGTCGCACCCCCCCTCCCATTGCATTCACGTCACAACACCACTGTTGCTCAAAGCACACGCCCCCTAAGTGGTTGCCAGTTCGTTGCACAACCTGCATTCATGGACGAGTGGAGTGAGACTCAGACAGACTCGTGGTGAATCTTTCATGGTAGAGTAATGAATTCATTTTGCAACATGTAGCCATACATTAGCTATACATTTAGGTTACTTTGTGCAGTGGTGTTTCAAGATTCAGCCATTTTTCTGTTTTTTCCACACTAACTGACAACTTGATTGCTGACGACGCAGAGATACCACATGATACCAGCATCATTATATTATTGGCTCACAAGCCTTGTTAGAATCGGGAACCAAATGTCAGACATCTTACACAGAGATAAACAAAACATTCATTTTGGACCTGTCAAAAGTTTTTAAAAGATTAATTCACAATCATAATATTTTTTTAAAGGAAAAGCAATACTTTATTCCGCACCTTTCTAAAAGCTCTGTGGATGTCTTTTTTATTTTATTTCTTTATTATTCGTCTACATAAAAATGTTATCAATAACACCTTTAACTACAGGTCACAGATAGCTTTGAATCTTTGTTTGATAATAACTTTGCAAAACAATAGTGTATTTAAAATCCAAGGCAAAAGGAACAACAAAATAACAACAAAAAAACAAGCAAACTACAACAAAAAAACCAAAAAAACAATGAATCAACAATAATAAAAAGACCAATAATGACAGCAACAACAATGACAACAAGTACCCACACTATATCTAACTAGTCAGTAAAACATTTGATACAGTTCAGGAATGATAGTATAGCTACCACTAAAAACAGCATAAACATGAACAAGAAAATTCCTCATTAATGATCATATAGTCAGGACATGTTTTGCTACATAATATCTATTTGGAGAGGGGCTGGTGTTCTGTGCCATGAGGTATTTCTTTAAACTCTTTTTAAACAGTTTTACTTGTTAAATGTGTAATGTTGGATGGCAAACTATTCCATATTTTCATTCATCTGTACATAACAGTACGTTGCATGCCTTGCATTGGTTTTTGAGACAGGAAGTGGAAAAACAACCTCTTGATGCATGCCTAGTATTAAAGTTATGGCCATTACTACTGTATGAAAATTTATGGTACAGGGCATTTGGTATTTTAGACAATGAAATATTTCTTATAAAACAGAGCAGAGAAATAACCATCCTGTCCCTCACCAATGACCAACCTATGTGCGTTAGGCATTCTGAGAAATGCATTGTTGTGGAAAATCTTTTGCACATCTCTTAATAACTGCCAGACCTCTCCCCATAACTGTGACAGTATTTTCAGTCTGCTTTGACCACTTCAATACTGTCTAATATTACTCCAAGGAGTTTGGTTTCCTCTACCTGTTCCACAGGCACTCCCTGTACAGACAAGTTTAACTGTGGCTTATGTTTAAGTCTAAAATTTGATCCAAAACTTTTTGTTTTTGATAGACTTAGAACTCACTTGTTACTCCATGCCCACATTACAACTGATTGTAATTCCCTATTCAAAGCACTACACAATTTCCCAATTGGTACTGCTGGTAAATACAGTATAGTGTTGTATCATCTGCATACATAACTGCTCTTGCTTGCTTTAGAACAAGAGGACGATCATAGGTGAAGAAAGAGAATAGTAATGGCCCCAAACAGCTTCCTTGTGGTACATCACATTGTAGCTCTTTCACATGTGAAAAACTACCATTATAAAATAAGTATTGTTTTCTATTAGACAAATAACTAAACCAGCTTATAGTGGGAGGTGCAAATTTGTAACATTTAAGTTTATCTAACAATAATTTATGGTCCAATACATCAAAAGCTGAACTAAAATCTAGTAACACTGCTCCCACTGTTATTATTGTCAATATATTTAAGGCAGTCATCTGTCATATGTGCTAATGCTGTTCCAGTTGAGTGCCCTTCATGATAGGCATGCTGAAAGTCAGTAGCTAAATTATTCTCTTTAAAAAAAAGCACTGTAAAGCACTTAAAGTGAAATACATGTAATGAATCCAAATACAGAGGCAATTGTCTAATGGGGCCCCAGGCAGAAATCCCATGGGGCCCTTCTGATCGACTTTCATTGCCATTATGTTCCCCAGAACACCTATTAAATAATCAGATATCAATCAAAAAGCATTTACAGAAACTCCCCCCCCCCACACACACACATTTATATTCACACCAAAAGAGGGCATGCTATACTGTACGTCATCAACACCACTAGGATGCAATGAACTCACATTTATCCGTATCAGCACCTGGAGGAAGGACGTTCTTTTTGTTTTGCTGATAGGAACTTCAGCAATACTTCAGTGGAGAGATAACAAATAGCTATAATACTAAGCAGCATATTAAGAAGGTAAAGTCAGAATTATTTCATATTAGATATACAAATTCCTGAAATTAATATTTTAAATATTCTGTCCATTTTATTTCAATTTTAATATTCTCCCAATTAGTTACAGAAAAATTGCCTAATTTCTTTATATTATTTATATATTTTTTATATTAATAGTCCATTTGATTAAGATTTAATCAGTTTCACAGGCTGGTTTCACAAACCTAGCTTAAAACTATTTATTTACATTACATTTTCATTGGTCTGATATGAGTTCATGGTTCATATGTTTAGATTTAGGCGCAAAGCCAGCCGACAGCCAGTGGGCATTTTGTCAGGCTAAACCAAATAAATAACTTATTCATACCACTGTACAATTAGAATTACTGCTTGCAAAAAAATCCCAAAAAACTTCTTTAACTAAATTCTGTTAGCTTGATAGATAGCATTAGTCAAGTACCAACTCCTAAAACAAAAGATATATGACATCATGTATCTTTGCTAACTAGCTTTTTGGCTTACTAACGTTATTTTATATCATCAATTACTATCATTCATCATTATCTGCTCCACTTACCACGGTCCTGGTTTCTTCTCTTCCTCTTTCTTTCTATTTAATTTTTCACTCCCGGATGGATAAGCCCTCTTCATGTTGCATGGTAAAATCAATCAATCAGGATTTTTTTTAAAAAACGTAATCATTCGCGTCACAGAGAAGCAAATGAGATGGGGCCGCTTTAGGGAGGTTTCCTATACTGTTTGTGGCGCTGCAAGGGTACCACAGTTTAGGTGCGTTTCCACATTTTGATATATTGCCTCTATGCTACTGTCTACTGTGCATCTTAAAATGACAGATATGACGTGCACAAGACACATTAGAGATCGATTTAGATCAATTTCTATACACTGACCAACTTTTTATTATGTGATGGTGTTTTTTTATTTTATTTTATTACATTTTAACAAGTTATTACATTATCCAGCAGTCATTACATTATTGGTTGCTACAGGGAGCTATGGGAAACTGTGAGAACTTTGGCACAGACAGAATGCGGGCTATTTTTGTTTTTTTGTTAAAGAAGAAAACTAGAGACAAGGTAAATGAAGAGGATAGGGGGAAGAGATAGATAGGGTTTAAGGAAAATAAATCAAAAAGAAAAGACAGCAACACTGAAAGCCTGAAAGCCACAAACAGCATAGGGTGTTTCAGGTGTGGTGAGCGAAGTATGGAGAAATAAATGACAGCAAGCTCCCTGTTTTGCAGTGCAGGGTGACAGAGCTAATTATAGCCATCAGGATGTTCTTGTGTTCACAGATATGGCTGTGCAATGAAGGAGACAAAGCCAAGCTGAGGGAGAAGCTACTCAGCAGGTGGAAACAGCTGTGCAGGATCCCCGGGGGCCAGCACCACATTCTTTAGCATGCATTTCTCTTATTATTAGCTGAATTTTTGCATAAGCGCAGAAACACTGTGTCCTAGTCAATTGTAAGGTTCAGCAACTTTGATGATTTCCACCTTACTAACTCTCAGCTTGCCGCTTTGCTCAAATATACTTTGTCTTGAAACGATTCATGCCTCTTTTCCTTCACGTCAGTATTGCAATGCAGCTGTTTATTTTTCAGGATGTGGCAGGAGCTACTTAACAGGAATCACTGAATGCATGACAGCAGTTAAAGAGGGCAAGGCCACTGCCAGGTATACAAGGCAATAAACAGCATCGCTTCAGCCAATGCACCGTGAAGTGAACACTCAAGTAAAAAGACACTTTTCAGTTCCTTCTCTATACAACAGGGATGTGTGTGGGTTGTGAAGCAATTAAACATGTTAAGAAAGCATTAACCTAATGCACATGTTTACGAGAAAGAAATGATATTTCCATTGCATGCTCAGTATCCAGCTAGGACAATGTCACACAGAGGAGGGATACTGTTTCACATATGCAATTAATGTTTCATAGCAGCATGGTACAAGGTACATCACCAAAAGATGCTTTTTTTTAACAGTGTTAATGTTTTAGGATGGTTTGAAAGTAATCTTCCTAAGTAGGCAAAGCAGCCACTGAGGCAGTTTACAAGGTGAAGATGAGAACCATCCCTGATTTTACCCTGCCAGACAGAGTATATGGGCTCAGTAAAGAGTTTGAGCTTGTAAAAAGGATTCCGAGGTTGCAAATAATTTGAGACTTGCAGTTGTATATCACCATTTGTGAACATTTGAAAACATTTTGCATAAATGTATTTGAATGTGTGAATGTGTAAAAAAGATTTAAGCAAACAAAAATAATGAGTAGAAAATATTTGTAGTTGTAAACAACATTTTGTGAGTGTCTAAATAACATTTGTGGACAAATGATTTCAAATGTGAGGTTGCAAAAAAAATCAGAGCAAACAGATATAGTTTTGTGAATGTGTAATGAAAGCAAGCAGTGCGTGAAAAATGTCACTCAAAGTTTAAGTCTGTTCATGTGACATCCAGGTTACAAGCACAGATTTTTGACCCTGTTTTGCCTGTTTGCAAAATGTTTTCACATGTTCAGAAATGGTGATATACAACCGCAAGTCTCAAATTATTTGCAAAACTCATTTCACAAGCTCAGAATCATTTTTACAAGCTCATAATCTTTTTGACTCTTTATTGAGCCCTTAAGAGTAGGTTAGGATGAGAACCATCTGTGATTTTAACCTGCCAGACAGAGTACCATGAGATTTGGAAAGCACTGAGTAAGGAATTGATCCTAACAGGCTGGCATTTGCCAAACAAAAGTGTGTATCTGTGTGGCTGAGGAGGGAGGACAAACAGAAGAGCACAGGCCACTTTGATGTTTGGCAAAGGCAGCTGGCAGAGTTGTCCTGCCAGAGGATGGATAAGGACAGGACAATACATGGCATTCAAATAGTGTTATCTATCTATCTATCTATCTATCTATCTATCTATCTATCTATCTATCTATCTATCTGTCTGTCTGTCTGTCCGTCCGTCCGTCCGTCTGTCTGTCTGTCTGTGCGTCCGTCCGTCCGTCCGTCCGTCCGTCCATCCATTGCAAGGTTGCAATGAAAAGATTAACATGACAGAAGTCACGGGCCAACACAAAAGCCGGTGTTAAGCCATAACTGATAAACTGCATGTCCGATCTTTCTACCTTCTGTAATGTTTTGTCTATCTGTCTATCTTCTTAAATTGTGCTTGGACCCTGGCTAAATATAGCTGCTTGTGGCTAATTTTTTCTAAATTACGTTAATTTCTCTAAACCATGAAACCAATTATTGATTTATTTATTTTGATAGCATTTTAGCATTTCAATGTTTTCTTATTTTTATCCTTTGCACTGAAATGTTTATTTTATTCTATATTGGCACATTTATTGGTTTATCTACTTTCCTATTTTTCAGGTCCCCTATTAAGTATTTTTTCACTGTAATCAAATAGCATCGGGCAGACAGACGAAGGAATCAAGAGAGACTGGTTGGCGATTTGGGTTATTTGGGTCATTGGGTGTGCCGTTGTCACTGGAATTCTAGTTGTACATTCTCCAAATTCCGCCATGCTAGGTCATCGATATCAATCATTTGATGCTGATACCTGGCAAATATTTATCCTTTATTATAAAGTCGGTTGTTCTGTGTCCTTCTCTACAGAGAAAAGTAATCTCTGAACTTAAAAGGTCTCAGAAATTCCGAGAGCACCAACATGGCGGCAATAAAGTAAGACGTGTTAGAAGGCGCTCTCACCGCAAACAACCTAATTTCTGTATTTAACTATTCAAAACTCAAAGACTATGTGGAACAGAAATATTCAGAGTCAAAGACGACACAGAGGACAACAGAAATGGCTATCTGAAGGACGGCAATGAAAAAAAATCCAGACAAAGAGGGAGAAACGCCTGAAGAGGCTAATATGTTGCAGCTAGGAGCAGCAGCTAATGCTAACAACGAAGGAAGTGAGGTGATGAGAAGCTATCTCGGACACGAAAAATATTTTCTCATCAAAATTTGACAGAATTTTGTCTGCTATTCAAGACAAGAAGGAAATTCATGACTTTGCAGGCAGGCAGTCCTGCAAAGTCATGAGTTGAGGATATACAGAAAACGGGACCAACGGTATCTTAGAGATTGGGTGGTAATTGTTGAAGGCAGAGGGATCCAAGTTGGCATTCTTAAGTAAAGGCTTTGCAATTGCAGTTTTAAAAGCATTAGGGAAAACACCACTCTTTTAGTAGGAGTTTATAACTTGGAGCATATTAAAAGATAATAATGAGTCAAACATTTTCTTAAAAAGAGTAGCTGGGATGGGGTCAAGGGAACAGGTAGACGGCTTCATGCTTGTGACAATTTTGTGAAGAGCATCATAAGCATCATGTCAAAGCTATTCATGCATGGGGTAAGGACAGTTCAATAAGCCAGTTCACTATTTCCAGAGATGGGTAAATGGTAGCCCTAATATTATTAATTTTCTCTGTAAAATGGGCAAATTCTTTATAATTGGAGGGGGAAGCCTGATCAAGTGTGCAGAGTATACATGTGGGTTTAATAAGCTGTCAGTAGTAGTTGAAAACAGTATCCTGGGGTTATTGGGTATTTGTATTGGCTGTAATGATATTGGAGAAATAGGTTGGTATCTTGGTTGTCACAGCTTTATTGTACCTAAAGATTAAATACTTGTAAATGTCAAGATGTACCCTGCGTTTATGCTTTCTCAATTTTTACTCTGCTCAATTGACAGATAGAGCTGCTTTTCCAAGGGACACAACATGAATAGTTTCTTCTCTTAAAAGGTGCAACAGTGTCAAGTTGTAAGCTGACTGTTAAAATTATCAACCAGTTCATGTACATACAGACATATTAAGGAAGGGACTTATTAAGATGACTTAAAATATTAGAAAATGTAGTCACTACAGAGGCATCCAGTTGAAGCCTTTTTCTTGGGACACACTGTAACTTCAAAAGAGACGCAAAAATGAAACATTAATGCCAATTGTTTTTTTCTAATATGTGACCAAATTTGTATGTAGGCTCATTTACAAATTGAGTAAAGTCAAAAGAATGTAGGAGATTGCTAAAATCAGAGGTAAAGTAATGAGATGGGTCAAAGTGTGGATATTCAAATCACCTGCAATAATATCATACTCCAGAACAATTATGCATAATAAGTCCAAAAATTCAGCCTTCGGCATGAGCTTCATCTGATGAATCATAATGCAGCTGGACTGAATGCAGGCAGAGTTCATACAATTTAGAATGTCAGTGTCATAAATACAGACTGACCTGAACACAGGCTCCCCTTCGAATTGAGAAAGAAAACTCATGGTTCCTTCATTTGGAGAAACATCAGCAATCTCTGCCTTTTATAAAGGAAAACATGGAGAGTGATTTCCATTTTTTGTATTAACAGGGAAGTATTAGTACAGAGGATTTTGCTAAACAGACAAGCAAGAGACAGACAGGATAGACTGCATTTGTGTCTAGTACTTCCTTAGTTTGATTTACATTATAAATTCACAGTTAGATTTGTTGTTGAAACAAAATAATGGTGAAAGGCATAAGATGAAGCTATGATGAGTTTACCTTGGATGAAGCTACATCAGGTGGCCTTGTGGTTATTTGATTATTAAGATGTTGCCATTGCATTTCTTTCAGCATCCATGCAAATGGTCGCTCAACGAAGAAGGAGCATTACCTTTAAGCCTCTAGTTTCTCTGGAGTTCCTGCTGAGCTCGACTGTGACCTTTCACCTCAGTCTGCTGTTGGTCTCAACTCCTGCATGTGGATTTGAGAGCCTCAATATATGGGAACCAATAGCCAGTACAGCTTCATCAGCATGCAAACTTCTCTTGAATATGGACAAAGGAGACCTTCCTCCCACAGAGAAAGAGTCTCCTCTCATGACCGAAGTCACAGCGT
>OMOV01008249.1:2099-28242 GCA_900312565.1 Beryx splendens
TTGTTCGGTCTGTGGATTGTAATACGGCAAGTAAAACTCTCTGAAGTGGCTCCTGCCACAAAAATTCATCCTCATTCCCAGGCGTTGACTTATCTGGAGGTTTCAAGTGGAAGGTCTCAAAGGCCCGCCATTCCAAACCTGTTGAACTCAATCAGTGGGGCTAAGATCAACCACTGGCTGCAGGTCACGAAAGCTATGTTGGGGGAATGTTTGTCGCTCTGATTGAACCGTCCCCCGGGACAGTGTTAACTGAGCTTCTCGTGATCACACGCTGGCCCATATGATCAGTGCCTGCACCCTTGAAAAGGTGGATGAAAATATCCACTCCCCCGGCTGTTCCAATGGAGACTTGGATATTTGAGAAAAACAAAATAGATTTTTTTTTTTTTTTTTGCTCCTCCTTTCACATTGTGATTGACAACTAAAGAACGCCTGCCTCTCTTCACACAGTTTACAGTATGATGAATCACTGAATCTTTTATGATTGGTTTTCAGTGGGAGTGTCCAGGGGCATTTTTGGTTTGACGGTTGCTGGTTTGAAGAAGTCCACAAGGCATACAATTGCTCTTTTGAAACAAAGTTGCTACGTTCCAATGTTGTGATTTTGCCCCTGAAAACACATTAACTTCATCTTTAAATCATGAACTTCCCAAATTGAAATCAATGGCAAACATGTTTTTCCATTACAGCCAGGAAGGAGATACATCACTTGAATGTGTCAACGAATGTAGCATGAGTGACAGATTTTATATTTTATGTGCTAAGGTACTGTCAGTTGTAAATGTTTTAACCATAAGAGCTTTGTATTTTAAAAAAAGGAAAAAAAAGTTTGAAGAGAAAGATACATTTACAGTACATACAACAAAATGTAAAAGCCTGTAGTACCTGCAGTTATTGAACACAAACGTATCTATAGATTTTGGATCTGGAAGTCTTTGTGGGCAAAGTGATTTTTTGTGTTTTATTGCAAAGTGAATGGAGCTGAAGTCCATTATACATATAAAAGAGTGAGATCAGCGGTTCCTCTGCCTTTCCTTCAATTACTTTGAGTTCAATAGTTATTGAATTCGATCTTTACTTTCTATATATACAGCAATAAACAGATTGGGAATGAAGCAATGTGAACATGGTATTCTTTACAAGGCCCTGGCTCAAAGTAGAAATGAGTGAGCAAGTCCTCTTTGACCTCTATGCCTTTTCAATCATATCAGAATAAATCCCTTTGCAATAATGAATGAGATACATGCTCCATTCATCTTCTCAGTAAAGCTGGGCTGTCTAATTTGTACAAATATTTCTTTGGGTGAAAGCAATTTGCTGTAGCGCTGCACTAATGTGACACTGCAGAGCTGAATCCTACCTCAAACGGTGAACCAAAATCGGATCCAAACATGTTTCTCTTTAGTTATATTCATTAGGGCGGAGAAGCCATTATCTCAGCAAACTGCCACGGGTGAATAATTAATCATCCCATCACTCGTTTGTTTGACCTGAATGTATAACATTTATCCCTCGCTCTTTGCCTCCTAATGAAATCCTTTTTTTAATTTGAGAGAAATGTTGGCGCTTCATGTTTAGATCAGCAAAGTCCTGGCTGGATCTTGATATGGCTAATGCATAATAAATTGCATTTATATGGCACTTTTGAAACACAAGGTCAGGAACACCTTGAGACATGAACCAAGAAGCCATTTTGATGTCTCAGATTTCACCGCATGATGCTTTGTCTTAGAGGACTGTAAATTTTACATACAGTACATGCATGTCTGTCGGTGTTTAACATGTGACTCGCACTTTAAGCTTCAGTGACTGTAATGTGTGGTTGGCGCCGCTGCAGTGGAGAAATGACACTCCTGCCACTTCAGGGGGCCAATCTTCAGCTCACCTGTCACATGGGACCCAGGAATTTCAATTTCATGAAATAACACTGATCCGTGCTGCTATGCAATATAATATCACCATAAAGAACATGTGGCCCCATTAAACAAAGCATCACAATGGCAGCTGCTGTAGTAAATGAAGGACGGAGACAGATGGACATTGTGTGAAAATAACCAAAACTTGAAATGCATACACCTGCTGCACACTGGAGGTTTGTCCTTTAAAGGCTTTGACTTGCCCATAGGCATGAGTGTGTTTGTGTAGTATATATGGTGTATGTAATCTAGTAAAATGATGTATAGTATGTGTATGATGTAGTTAATGATGTACACTATATGACGTATGTAGCCTATATGACATAGATATATGTAGTATGTATATGATGTAGTATGACATGTAGTGTATATGATGCTGTGTAAAGCCCTTTGAGACATGCTTGTGATAAAGGGCAACATACTGTAAATAGACTAGACTAGACTAGACTAGAATCAATATAGTATAGTATAGTATAGCGCCCTCTGTGGCACTACTTTGTCCCACTACTGGCTTTGTTCATTTCCCTGGATTGATTTTTTACTCTAATTGATTAGATGGATAATGATACAAGGGCTGACTGTATTGTATGTGGCAGGTAAACATGAGTTTTAAAGGCATAGATTGCAAATCGACTTGTATTTTCACTCAGGTCGGGATCTGGAAGTTGCAAAGAAATTACTTTGTCAACACTGTTCATTAGTATATTCAAAAAGCAAAGTTTGGCGCCTTAAAGGACATACACCAGTTTTAAGTAAATTAGCTCTTGGCTCACTTACCTCTGTGAAACTGAATGACCGGTCCTTGTGTGTGTGTGTGTTCACTATTTAGTGCACTATGGTGCTTTTGAGATGAGGTAGCACCTGTGTCATCAATTAGACACAATGTGCTAAAACGTTACAGTTACAGTAGCGTCGTAATTAGCATGCATTACAGCAAACTAAATAAACAGTGGACACAGAGGAGAAACTGCTACCAATCTTCTTATCGCATAACAGTAAGCGGATCGAAGAGATTATTTACCAAAATGTCAGCTTATTCCTTTAACATATGTAAAGACTTTACTGCAGAGGCTGAAGGCAGAGACCATTGGCATTCAATCAGACGAGAGTTCACAAACTCACTCTTCTTCCCAGACATTTGGATTTAAAGCGGAGCCTAAGATCAAATCACACTTAGGAGACAAAGTGGCGAGGAGTCTAGGGCCGCTGTTTAATGATGCCCTTTGTTTGTTGTCTGGGAAATTCACTTTCTAATCTCCTGGACCCTGTGAAGGCTTGCCAGGGAGTGGTGCCACATAAAACCCCTTGATTTCTTATTTTATCTGTGGACAACCAAATCGATCGTCGTCTCCCCTGCACCTGCTCCCCCTCCCCTGCACCCCAAAGAGACAGGCCCAAGCCGTCCATTCCGCTCTCCAATCACACTATTTAGGCCAGGCTATTTCAGGGGAGAATGAAGCGCTGGGTGGACAAGCGCTCCTCAACGTCTCCCAGAGACGAGGGTGTGTAGAAAAAACCATTGAAATTTCCCAGGATCTTGACACATCTAATTGAGATTTCATGCCCTATTTTCTCTGAGATCCAAAACCTCGCTCTGTTCTACCACAAGCAGTATTTCCCCAAGGATCTAGATGAAAGAAATTGTTTTCAGGTTTTATTTGGTTTTTGTTGCTTTAAGGACTTTTTTTTTATCACACCAGAGCAGCTTTTCAATAAAAGTGCCTCTTTTGTTCAGTAGACAAAGTGACTGCACTTGATTTGGTTTGTCTGAAAGGTAGTGAAAAATGAATTCCAATCAACTTTCTGTTTCTTTCATCCGAATAATTCATCTGACGGCATGCACAGATTTGTCATGAGCGTTGCAAAAACACTGCTTTGCTCTTCACAACTGCTCTCTTCCTCATTCATTCTCATTCACCTGACCATCACAGGAAGCCTTCAACTGTTATTGGTCCTCAATCATCATGTTTGACAAAGACGTGCTGGTCTGTGACGGGCAAAAAAAAAACAACTAAAACACGGTAGCTATTGTTAATGTATGGAAATGCTGCATTCAGTCCTCTTGACCTTGAATGTCTGAGCCAAGTGCATCCATTCCTGTCAAAGCATTGTAAAAACTCCTATGCAAGGCTTAGATAATCACTTTCAGCTGAAAATCATATTTGCAGTGCTGTGCTGTATTCAAGCAGAAGGAATTCACCAAACAAAAGCCTATGTGCAAATAAACCCTGCTGAACTCTTTGGCATTATGTGAACCAATATAATGCATGAATTTATACTTTTCGTAACACGGCCTACTACAACCAAGTCGAAAAAATTGACAGAATTTGGTTGGAAAAAACTCGTTTTTTTATTACACCCCGCATCAAAAGCAAACAGCTCTTGACACAGCAGCAGTGCTGGAGACTGTGTGGACACATGGATGCTAATCATGCTCATATATTTTGGACATGTGAAAAGATCAAGGACTTTCTGGGATAAGATATGCTCAGCTGAGGGAGGTCTTAGGGTAGGAAATCCCCAGTGATTGGGTATGCTAGATCAGAGGATGTGGTATTAAAATGTGATTTTCCTTGTTCATCACCAGAAACTGGTACAAAACTGAGGCCCCTGGTCTTGAACAATGGACGGACATTGTAGGGGAAGTATTTGGAATGGAAACATTTATCAGAAGGAATAAAGAGGATGTATCCCATAGAAAATGGGACAAATGGATTACCTACATCACAAAGAGGACACTGCCAACTCTTGATATGAATAAAAATGGTTGAAATGTAGAGCAGTGCACTAGATATCTATGAAATATGTACCCCACGCTGTTTAATGTTCCTTGCTAACTTTTGTACAATACGATTCCCAATAAAAAATAAGTGATTTAACAAAAAGAATTTATACTCCAAAGCATGATTCTGTTTAAGTGAAGCCCATTCTCTCTGTTACGTCCCCGTATCAAACTGTTGTATTGCGACTGTCACACCGGCCCCTTTGTCTCCGCCGTGCCTGCGCTCTTGCTATGACATCACTCAGTCTTGCATTACACAGGCCCTAATGGTCACAGTGGGAGCGCCGCTTCCCAGCAGGACCCATATTGCATGCTCTACAATCAATGACATCATACACAACCATCACCCCTGACTGCCATGGGAAATCTACAAAAGGGTAGTGATCTCAGACCCCCGAGGCCCCTCTCCCATTTCTGGTTTCAAGCAGGTGAAATGACAGCACTGCATCGATATGAAAGGAGCCGTGTAGTGAAGACGTTAAGTGGTTGTGCTTGGGTTGTGAAGTATTTTATTTTATTCAAGTTCCGTACCGAGGTAAATATCTCCAAACTGACTCCGCTGCATCATCAAAGAACCTAACATAACTAGTTAAGCTATAATGAAAATGTTTGCATACAAGATTTTTATGTAAAAGTACATCCGTCACATCAGCTGAAATCAGAAAGTGGTTTAGATAAGATGCCAAAGATGAGCCCTATTTGCCGAAACTATTATTAATGTTATTGTTCTGTGGCCGGGTGTGAATCTTCTCCACAGACAGGAGGTGGCAAATCAAAATACAGCATTTGCTTCTGAACAGCAGGGAGCGCTCCATCGAGAGAAACCTGGACTCTCCGACCCCAACAAAGGCTGAACCTGCTGCCAACAGATTTTCTCCACCACCTGCACTCCCACCAGCCACTAAAACAAGAAATGTAGGTCAGAGGAGTGCACTCTGCTTAGCAATGTTACATTACACGATTTCCTGATAATAAAGTCTTCAAAATTCAAACAATTACCTCTCACTGCCAGTAAGGGCCACAAACGTGTGAAATTCCTTAGTGCAGCTTTGTTTCTTCTAGTTAAAACCACTCAAAACCTGGAAGCAAGCCTAATTACACCATCGATCCCTTATCATGCAGGCAAGATGCATTGAAAAGTACAGATATGAAAATGCTTCCTTGCTTTTACTACAGTTTTGTAGAATGCAGAAGACTTTTGCTGATTACTTCTATCAAGTTCTATGTACTTTTACTAAAAAACAAAGTAAGTTATGTGCATCCGCAAGTGTTTTTATAACAATTTTGTAAAACCCCCAGACTAATTTTATGGAGTTTTTGTGTGAAATGAGGTAATCTCAATTTAAACATGGTTGTTATCCTAAGAAGCCATTAAATTAAGCCAAAGTCCTAAGAAAACCTCTGACAATGTACATAAATAAATCAATAATATCTCATTTCACTTTCCCCCACCCTTCCCGATCGCAGCACCCTTCCCGATCGCAGCACCCTTCCCGATCGCAGCACCCTTCCCGATCGCAGCACCCTTCCCTATCATCATCAAGAGACAGCGATGTTAAAAGAGGTATTTTACAGCAGTTATGCTTATTACCCTCTTCTGCTGCCTGTCAGGAAGTGCATGCCGACTTATTTTAGTCCGGTCCCAGCGGGGAGCATTAGTAATCACCTGAATGCAACAGTGCAGGCCATTGTCGCCGAGGAGGCTCCAATACAGGCCATGCTAATGTCTCAAAGGAACCGCTATTGACGTCTTAGTCCCTCTGCAAGAATCTATTGAAGAGACAGAGCGCCTGTGTGAGAGAAGAGGCCGGCCTGTCAGCCCAGCAGCTGGCCGGTGAGT
This sequence comes from Beryx splendens, assembly GCA_900312565.1. Classification (NCBI taxonomy): domain Eukaryota; kingdom Metazoa; phylum Chordata; class Actinopteri; order Beryciformes; family Berycidae; genus Beryx; species Beryx splendens. The sequence continues at coordinate 8,638 of OMOV01008249.1, forward strand.
GTTGAGGGAGGGCAGGAAGGTCAAGAGCACTCACCCTTGACATTTACTAGCAGTAGGTGTGACCCGCTGGATCAGTAATACAGATTATCAGCGAGCACAGAGAAGATGAGAGGATCCAAATGGTCTGAGGCCTTGGCGCTCCGCATTACAGAGATGGATTAGGTTAATGACCCCGGCATTGAGCTGCATGCTCTCCAGGGGGTGTACTTGCACATATTTGTGGCCCTGAAATATGAATGGCGACCCGACCTCTGGTCAGGTTTGGATGCTAGCGCTTTCTCTCCATTAGAGTGATATTGCTTTACAATAAAGACTCCCCTGATGAACCTGTTTGCCACCTTTTAGCTCATGGACAGTAAGTACAGCATGACATAATGATAGCTCCCAGCTGAGTTTGGGGTTCCCGTATCTAAACTCCCCTGTAACTAGAGCACTTGCATCATTGTTCTTAACCTCAGGCAATGAAAATCTACTTTAGTCTAAAGCAGGAGAATGTGTGCAAGTTACTTGAATCGTGTTCGAGGTGAAGGTTTTTTATGTCTTGGTACTATACAGTGTTTCAGTATAAGGCTTTTTAGTTCAGAATGAGATATAGGTAACATACAAATTCTGTTGTAAATAAATGTATAAACATGTGGAGGTTTTATTAAAATTTTCCTTATGAAAGGTCTTCCTTTAAGGGGGGCCACGCCCCTTTCACAAACCAAGATGGGTGTGGTCAGGAAATTGTTTGCCACACCAACAGGTTCCATTGTGAGTAGCTGACTGATCTGTTGTTTGTTAGCTAGCTCATCACTGTGAAGGCTATTTAGGCCTCCTGAAGCTGCTAAATCACTTTTCACTTGATTCATGTGTGGCCTGCCTGTATGCTTGCTGTTTTTTTCATGTCACAAGTATATATGGGATTTTCACAACTCCCAAGTTTTCTTTTATTTGACCAGCCAGAGGGTGCTTCCATTGTAACCAGCAAAGTCAAACATGCCCTTTCTCTCACACTGTGTTGTGCTTGTTTGTCTCCTTGGTGGAACCAAGATGGTTGTTTTCTTGCTGCACACTGGGTGTGGTGCAGCTGGCCAGGAGCATGCAGTGAGGGCCTGACAGTGAGAGAGGGTTTCTGCACCAAAGCTGCAGGAGGCTGGTAAGATTTTATAATGATTGTTACTTTTCCTCTACTGGCTGGAATGGCTGCCATGCAGGCAAGTCTCACAAGCAGCATAATATTTAATACTCCAGTGTTCAGTAAGTTTTGTCTTTGTTCAACCCCATGCCAACAATATTGACTGCCAGGGTGTAACAATTTATTTGCCTTGTCTCTGGGTATTTATCCAACTTAATGTAACTAAGTTGGGCTTGCCACTTTACGAAGCGGCCCAGCAGTACCTGCAGTAAAAGAGGTGATTTGTCAATTTGACAATTTGTCATGTGTAATCTAATGAGAGCATATCTGCATTTACAGAATGATTTTTCAATATCTAATCCGTCTAACTTGGACTGGGATCAATTAGCTTAGCAAACTTTTATTTGGTGTAAATATTCTGCCTCCAAATTTTTCTTGATTAATTATATTGCAGGAAACGAGACAAAGGACTGACAGAAGTTCCCTGATTTATTTTAATATATTATCCCTTCCTTGTGTGAAAGTCATCAACGAATAAGGGCAATAGGTACATGTTCACGTAAGGGGATTTATACCACTGAACTTAAGAATCTGTACATGCCATCTAAATGCTAATCATCTAATTGATATTTGTGAGCATGAAAGACTTTCCCAAAGCCAGAAACCAGAGGACCATAATTTGAACATGTGATGTCATCAAGATGTAAAGCCGGGAATGGAAGATTGATTTTGCGGACCTTTAAGAACATTTGAGGTTTGATATGCAAATTAGCTTAATTCCTAAACTGTCTGATCAGCTCCGAGACAGAAAATGTGCACCGTATCTCCAGAAAACCGTCCTAATTGATTTTCATTTAAGCAGTACCTCAACATTACAACTCATTACAACTCTTCTCCCTTGTTCCTGGCAATGCAAGGCAGTTGCATGTGTTCAGTAATACACACTAAACTTCCTTAAGGCATAGAAGTCACAAATCTGATTCCTGAAATTCAGTGGTTTTCCCCTTAAATGTTTGACCTATCCACCTCTACCATGTACAACATCTTGGTGTTATTTGCAAACATTTTTTCAATTCGAATCATGATATAATACAGCAGCTTTTTACTGCAACTCATGGTTAATGGAAACAGCCATGAATCCATGATTGATGGAAATGACTTCATACTTAAAAACCTTTTTGAATTTGCAATTTTTTCCCCCATGTCACATAATCATTCTGATGTACGTACAAAATGTATATAGTTTGTGTTTTTCAGACCGGGTAGTGCAGTAGTTTGGAATACGGTATGTTACAACTATCCTAATGGATTACTTAAATTACCTCTAAAGATAAATTGCGCATATTTTAAAGGCGGTTATCATAAAAGAGCACTAAAGGATGATTTCCATGCTTCTCGTTGCTTCTTATTGGCCATGATTGGGCCAAAGGTTAACATGGCCTATTCCAAAACATTACTCCAGTACCCGTCTGGTGTATATTCTGGCTATAAAACAAGTATAAGAAATCCAGTTGTTTTAGCATTTTTGTTGTTTGTTTTAAGCATTTTCTAATGCACATGAGAATAAACTTTACAGGATTTCAGTTTTTTTGAAACCCCCTTATTCATTTTCAAGGATGTTTTTCCTATTTTTGTTTCCACATCCTTGGAGATCCCACTTTAAAAATTTCAATATATCTGTGACAGGCATGAAACAACATGAAAATGAAGAGACAAAACGGGTTTGAGGGAAGATTAGAGAGATTACTTTTAATACATTTGCAGCATGACTTGAAATTTTTCATTGTTTATGAATCTTTTTTTTTTTTATCAGTTGGAATATGTGTTAAAACATGCATGTATTAGTCTCAAACACCATTCACATAATGTAGGTGATTTGTTTTTCCAAAAACATGTCAGTCAACCTTCAGTGAGGAGATTGTGTGTTTTAAAGACCAGAGAGATTGTTGTGTGGCGTTCTTGGGTCGAGAGATTGGAGGTCAGATTAACATGGAAGGCCCCATTTAATAGGATCCCTTTAACCCTGCCAATCAGAGGATACTAGAACTTGTATCAGCTGTGTGTGTGTGTGTGTAGGGGAGGCAGACAGAGAGACAACTACATGCATCTGAGCCATGTCAGTCTCTTCAACAAAGTATCTTGGCAGAGCTTTGGTGGATTACAATCAGGATTAATTATCTCCCTAACACACTCAGAGCAGTAAAAGGTATATTGGCTACCGTCATTCTGCTCCCTCGGACTATTTTGACCCAAAAAAGCTAAAATTTATAAGAAGCTATTGTAGACATCCATATAGCTCCTGTATGAGCCTGCCAATTTAAATCCATCATTAATATGAAAAGGGATTTTTCCAGTGAATAACCTGCAGATTGGCTTATTAGACAATATACAAGATGCCATGGCATGGTTGGATTTGGATTGATGCTCATTATGTTATAGGCTTTTTGCAGTAGGCTTTTCACAGTTAATCCCCATAGTGTTGGGCCAGCACTGTAAGCCTACATGTTTCCACTCTCTTTCTCCCTGAAAGCGTGGATTCTCACTTGTCTCCCCGCCAGCCTACGTCCAACTGTTGCTCCACCCTCCAAAACGCCAACAAAAGACAGCGTAGAGCCTGCTATAATTCCCGCTGTGGGGTTTTCCAAGTGTGTGTTTCACTGTTGTACGTCTCCTTCACATTGGTTAAATACCTACAAGTAAAGGCGTCCTCTGTCTCTGAGGCACAGGCTTAACATTGCTTCAGATGTTTCAAACGAGCCCAAATTAACGCCCACCTTCTGTTTCCAGCCTATAGGTTGAATGGTCGCTGGAGGCAGACGGTGGAGTTTGATTCAGTGCGTGTACTGGCTGCTGGAGAGCGCAGAGCCGCAGCAGAGAGAGAGAGAGACTGTGTGCTGTCCGTGGTGCTGAAATGTTGTGCAGACTGCTTGAAAACGGGGTAAACTCGCTTTGTTGTGGGGCAAAAGCGCACTGTTGGTTCCAGACAGGTGTAATAGTGTGTTGAGATGGCGCAGATAGAGAAAGGGCATGATGTGGCAAAAAAAAGGTGATGACGAATGGCCTAATAAGAAACCTTTAGGATGTTATCGAGTTGTTTGGTAGTCTCATGTTTATTTATGTATTTATTTTTAATTTCCCCCCATGCAGAATTATGATGCGAGTAATTCTCACCACCTGAATGCATTACGCACGGAGCTAAAATCCCCTTGTAGGAGCGGTTCTCTTAGTCCCACATGGAAAAAAAACGGTGACAGTCTGGTTATTGCAAAGGTGTGGTGGAAAATGCATTTCCATGAAGGAGGTGAAAAAAATAAAAAAGCCGAATAGTAGCCTATTCCCGCCTGCTGTACCGTGCACGCCTCGGCAAGGCGGCGTTTGACTTCAAATGCCATATTTAGGAAAAAACGCTTGATCGTTTTGAGTGACTCGAGTGAGGACGAATGGCGTCTTCTGGTTCGGGGAGACGGTCGAGCCCAACGAGGACCGCGTTAGAGCCAATTACATTGAAGGGCTGCTGTGTGCATAGCGGTGGATGGAGCTGCTCGGGGTATACTTCCGCGTCCAATGCGTTGCTCGTGTGTAGGTTGAATGGATGAAACGCAGGCAGCGGAGAGGTAGAGCCTTGCTGTGATACGGCCCTATATATTTGCCGGCAGGACTATCTTCCTTTTAAAGACAACCTCCTCCTCGCATTGGTTTCCACTCAGTGATGTCGCGTATTGGTGTGGCGCACCTGTAAAGAGCGAGACAGGCAGAAGCCGGCTTTTTTAATTATTTGATTCCTTTTATTTCTTCTGTTGATTTTTTTTCCTTTTTGTTTCATGCATTTGCTGAAAGGAACCCATTTCTGTGTTTTGATTTAATAAATATTTCATTTCCTCATTTTATCTTGTTTGTGTTGGCTTTTATGTTTCCAAGTTTGAACTAAGAGAGAGCGGAATCCATCATTTCACAAGCTATTGGCCAGGTGTTTGATTCAGAGATTGTTTGCCTAAGGACGTCCGTAACTTTCATTTATAGAAACGGTAAGATATTTTACACATTTGCTCATTCACCTCAAACATTTTGAATCGATATTTTAGCCGTTATCAGTTCTTTTAATTCAGTGAGTAGACCATGCATCCATTGTAGTCTTATCTTACTGCATGTAAACGCGATAGGAAAGTCAGCGTGATCGTTGCAATTACATTCATTTTTCCATGGACGGATGATTTTCAACTCTGAATTGCGATGTCTTGGCAGATGATAGGCCTACACGATAGGATAAGTAGACTATCCCCCCACATGCGCCCATTTCAAATTCATCTGGGCTGAGGTTACAGTCTTGGGCGAGCGGATTTAGTTGTGTAGTGTGCAGAAATGGGCCTTGGTAAGATGCTGAAACCGCTTTGGTAGTCGTTATTTTACCACATCCAAAGGGCTAAAGTCAACCTGGCTGCATGCTGCAAATACCAGACTATTGCAATATTTTACTTTGCATAGCCTATCCAGGGTTTCAGTTATTCGGTAATTGTTGTAATAATCGCTATGGTCATTTAATCTAATTCAAAAATGTATTTTCAACATGGGCTGTTGGTCTGTTTTTCATCAATAGCCTATGAAAACTTGCTTTTTATTTAGACTACAAATACACACGGGCAAATAGCCCACTTTTACAAAGGTGGCTTGAACTGGGGGTGAAAACACAATATGGTAGGGGCAACTTCATGGGTTTGACCCTAAAATTACAAGGTTAATCCACAGGTTACTGTGCAACTCTTGGTGAATGTCAAAGCGAAAAAGATGCAATAGTAGCTATGCTATGTAGGTTAGGTACAGCTTGTGCATTGTACAGCTGATGCCGTTGTTGGACTGCAGACGTGGCTAACTTTTTGCCAAAGAGAAACGTTGGACCTAAGCCTTTATCAACCAAGATATTGCACCCACTGCTCTGAAAGCCATGCATTTCCACCTGTAAAGGCGCCCTAACGAAAAGTCTCAGACTATTCCTGTAAGGACTTAAGAGTGTGTCTGTGGTAGGCTTCTCAATAGTGAGTATATAGCGACCTGATGGTATATTTTTACACTATTGAATTGCTAAAGGATTTTCTGTGGTGTATGTTTTACTTGGTAGCAGGATGATAGGCTATTTATAGGTTTTGCTGTCATAGCCATTTGTTTCTAAAATTTAATAGGCTAGGCATATGGGATTACAAGGCCTTTTTCTTAACAGGCCTAGTATCTGGAAACCCCACTGTGGATTTATAGGATTTGCACCAGCATTTTTTTTGTCAGGGACCCCTAAATTGATGCACCTTAGACCGCAGACCCTCGTTTGATTAGATTTTGCCATTTGTTGTTAAATTTAACAATGCACAGAAATATATAACTCTGTAGCCTACTGTGTGCAGGGAGGTAACAGTGTGGTCAGTGAAACTACGATCAAAACAGTCATGCTTATTATACATTATCTCATTGTGCTAACTTATAGGGAATTACATTTTTCTGGGGACCCCCTGAATCCACTCAAGGAGCTGCGGTGGTCCCCGGACCCGGCTTTGGTAACCACTGCATTGTGCTCAAGCTATTTCATTGTTGTTTTTCTTTTCCCCTTTGGCGTGAGATTTAAGGTGAATGGAAACTGTACACCTGCAGCAAATCAATGTCGATATAGCTTACTTCCGGGTTGACAGCCAGACACTTCGAAGGTCTTCTCTGATTGGCTGAGGGCTCTGATTAGTTTACTTAGGGTGGCCGCGTTCCCGCCACCGCCCCCCACTCTCCACTGCGCAAAGATTACGACCAAGTGTTTGATGTCTACGGTCTTTCCACCAATAAATACCCGCGACGTCTATTCAACACATTTAAGGTAAGATGTCACAAGAGATTAGTGTAAATATATTAACTGCCAAAAATATGGTCCAGAAAATGACCAGAAAAAACGGCATTGCACGTGACAGAGTAACTTTAGCTAACCCGAACACATGCCAGCATGACCAAGTCTTGTCTTCATTGAGAATGGTCGTCGTGTGACGCTAGCCTCGTTATTTAACGTGTAACATTAGCTGTGTAACTTAATTGCGTGTTCTGTGGAAAATACTTTAAATTTAACTTAGCCGGTTTAGTTTGGTAGGCCAGTGCAGCCCGAACAATGAGGTTCAGTGCTAGCTAACACGCAAATTAAGCTCTTAACTTTGACTAACTTTAATTAAAGCAAGCTGTGGTGCAGCACGCCGCCACGTCGACGTTCACACTGCAACTAACCTCAAGTTTGTCTTCTGTGTCTTAGTTTATCACACAAAACAGTCGGAAGCCCCTGCCGCTTAGTGGGATAATGTTTGTGTGCTTGACAAGTAACGTTAGACAGCCACGCCGCTTGCCTGCAGTTGGAAGAGGAGGAACAGCTGGTGCAATTAAGACTAGCATGAAGACGCTATAGCTCACAAGCGAAATCTTACACCAGCTTGGACCACATTCGTCGGTTGCCACTCAACCAGCGAATCGAACATTCGGTGGTATGGTTGCCACTCAACCGACGAATGTTCGGTTCGAGATGACGCGAGACTCGTGTGAGAATTCGCGCCGCCATTGCCTGGTTTTCATCAGCGGAATCAGTAGTCAGGCGCGCCCAGACGCTCCGCGCGCAGGGTGTGTCTGCGGCAGCACAGGTGTCACAGATGAACCCATTCAGCAGCCAGCTCACCCCTCCCCGCTGGTTCACTTCACACTTCACTTCAACCACTTAGAAAGGCCTGACCTAAAGGCAAATAACCTTTTTACCTTTTAACTCGGCACTGGCCTTTATTCAAAAAACATTTCCTTTTTGTGCTACATCCATGAATGAAGCAGTTGACGTACCTTTTCGGTGTATTAACGTTAGTGCTCTTTCCGCTCAAGTATTTGTCATTCCTTGAAGAAAAGTCTCTTGTATTTCCGAAATTGTAAATATGAATTTAGTAGAATATTACTCATGTGAAATGGCTGACACTGAGTGCAATAGCCATTCCTTAAGCACTGAAGGTCAGGATTTGTTTTTCCTCCAGTACATAAAATAATTGGATGTTTTTCAAAGCAGTAGTGAGATCTGCGATGTTAATGACAAACGTGTGTAGTACAAAACAGTCTGTTAATTTGCTGCCTTGTACCAGGTGATGCCACTAGCCATACTAATCCCAGTTTCAGATCTCCATTTGTGAAGGTTCAAAGGGGGGATGCTTCTGGGTTAATGCAAACACAGAGTTCCCTCTGTGTTTGCATTAACCCAGAAGCATCCCAAGCAGGCTGCTCCAACTTGCAGTTTTCTTGCTTACAGAGCTGTGAGAAGGACTTGAATTGTCAGACTGTATTCTGTGGTATGTTCTCAAAGGTAGTTATTCTACCTAGTTAGCATCTCTAGTGGGTACGGTTGTAGTCTCTGGCCTTGAATACTGAGCAGGGAATGTGCTGGGAAGCCTGAGGCCCTTGAGTTGTAGTTGGCAGTCTCCGGTGAGTAATCGTCAGTCGGTAGGTCATGAAAAGATGGCGTATCATCAAGCCAGCAGCCAGGAGCCTGACCAGTTAATTTGCCAGGAGGTTGCTGACACACAATGCCCGCCTGTGGTCCGATGGGGATAGGGAGATGGACCCGTAGAGCTTTGAATGTTGATCCCTGCGTTTCCTTAGTTTTAACAGCAGAGTAGGAAGAAATTACAGGTTGCTGTGATTACTGTACTGTACATAGTTAATTTAATATTTGCAAAATCATCCTCAATTCTTGACTCGGTTCCTTCCTTTATGTATAAGCATAGCTGGCGGACAAGTGGGAAATATTTAGGATTAATAATGTACAATATTCATCATTAGGGGACTAGAAGGACACAAATGCAATTCTGTTTTGTTGCTGAGCAAGTACTGAGTTTATTTTGACAACTTGAGAAAATACCTCACTAGAAAACAGCAAAAATAATCGTTGCACTGACTGATTTTAGACTTTGTGTTAATCTAATAAAAGATCATTCATCTGTCCAATTTTTGATGTTAAATATTATTTCAGATTCAATTAGTATTTTTTACTTTATTCTTGGTCTGTGGCTTTCATGGGGAGTACCGATGCTTAAGGCATGATACCAGTCAATATTGGTATTAATATCACTATTGGTATAAACATGAGATTAGATATACATTTAAACTAGCTGTATTGCTTGTTGATCTCATGGCAAGTTCAGTTTTAGTAGAGCTAGGAGACCCCCACATGTTCCCCTTTTCTATATATATCTCCTGCTTTTAGGCATTTTCCCCCTCGATGTTCCTGCGCCTTCCACAGTTTCAGCAGCCGCTGTGCTCCGTGAGGGGCAAGAGATAAGAGTGGTTGTCTTGATGTATTATTGAGCCCAGACATTTGCCTTTCTAAATAAAGGCTGCTGACAGAGCGACTACAACGCAGGGAAGTGAGTGAACTTGCAAAGGCCACGTCAGTGTGCTCTGCGCAGCAATGTGTGCGGCTGTCAGAGAATTGGGTTAGTGTACAGGGGGGTGGCCCTAGAAGGAAAAAAAGCAATTCTGCCCCCTTTGTCCTCCTCAAATCTTCCATCCCATCCCCCGCTCTTCTCCCCCTCCACTCTCCCTCTGCAGTTGAGAGCTAGTCTGTGGGTGGTGTGCGGACTCGCTCTTTCCCCTCTATCCATGTTGTCTGTTGGCCACAGGGTGCCTCCCTCTGCGTGTGCAGGTCATCGCCGGAGGCCGGCACCGCAGTGTCCTTGGACCCTGTCACTGCATCACAGCAGCTCTTATAGATCTCCACTAGCCCATGCTCTATATAGGTGCTTTAGTATCCAGTCTTGTCTTTTAGTCTTTTAGTCATTCATTCATGTTTTTTATTCATTGCTGTATAATTTCAACTTGTATTAAAGCATGTAGGCCTATGCATGGCCTACAGTAATGATAAGCTGTAGTAGTATACAGTAAATAGACCTCTGTCTTGTGTGTGTGTAAATATTCAGGCCATTGGCTTCAGTAATGTTGGAGATCATGGGATCGATCCTCCTAGACAGCCAATTTGTCAAAGGTAACTAATAAATTAGGCTAGTTGTGTTATGACTTAAAGAGATTGATAACATAAGTCAGAGTCAAGTATATATGGCATAGTGGACACTGAAACGTCAGTTACAACCTCAGCGCTAAACTCAAGTCCCAGCTCAAAATGAATAATAACTTGCCTGCTCATTTTTATTTTTAATTTTTAAAATGTTGTGCTCTGACTTGGTCTCCTAAATTGTCATTTGACAGGCCTTGCTCTGTTTGGTATCCCTCCTATTCTAAATGTGACAGCTATTTCTAGAGCTATTTCTAATAGCAAGCCTAGCTTTAACATCACATAGACAACCTCTTGATATGTGTGCCATACACCATATATAATAGCAGATGGGCCAATGTTTGAAAATCGTTTAAGGCCAGGCTGTATTAGTTTAGGTTTCAGTTTTACCTCATTCTTTAGCATTATTGTATTTAGAGGTGCACTGATAAAATTATTTCAGAACCGATCCAAGTGCTTTATTAAGTAGATCATTCAATACGCATACCAATCAAGAGTACCTCTTAATTAACATTCATTCATGCTGCCTAGTATTGGCCTATTATAAAACAATTATGGGAACAGGCGCTTCATTGATCAAAATATGCACTTAAAATTGTCACCGTCAAATAAGATGATGATGACAATAAGATAAGAAACGAAAATGAGCAGAATATTCTTTGTTACAAACGGTGGCATTTCAGCGTTGTAATGTTGGGTTGCCTACCAGCCAGAATTTTAAAAAAAAGACGTCCTCTGGTCAAAATTTCAGAATAAACCCCCATATTGATTAAGGTGTTGCAGTTTCTTGAGTAATACAAAATATCCAAGCGCATATATTAGCCTAAGACTTTATAGTGAATTAAATCTAATTGTTTTCTTCCTGTTCACACCATATATTTATACCAACAATACTTATTTTTTTCCAAATTTACAGTGACAAATTTTATGAGTTTATACTGTAGGCAGAGTCACATCAGTTCTGGTATTATTCTTTGGCTGGTGGAGGTAGCTGCTTCGCCTCCTCTCCTCTCAGCACTACCAGGCACCTTAGCTTGGCACAGCTGGCACTTTGCTTCACTGAGATTAAGGAATCGCCACGCTACGGACACTGTTCCTCCTGCTTGAAAAGTGTTTTATTGCACCATATAGCACAGCTCGTTACAGTATCTGTATCGGGACGGCTTCATTTGCCGATCTGAGTATGAGTACATGAGAGCTGGATCGGCTCTGATAGTACAGGTACTATAGGTGGATCTATAATTGTAAGGGATGGGCATTTTAAGAAATTTCAATATTCGAGTACTCGCATTAAATTATAGAGTACCCAAGTACTCGCAAAAAAAAAAAAAAATCATAACGTAAGAATATGGTCCGAAAATAACACCCAAGCGAAAATACGGGTAGGGGTCCGTGTCCAACTGGAAAACACATGCGGAACCAAGGTTTGGCTAACGCTAAACAGTTAATTTCGTAGACTATATAGGCCAGTAAGAATATCTCTTACTATCTAAAGAGAGAGCAGGGGTAATCTGCTGTGTAAGTGCAACGTTTTGAATGAGTTTTATCGGCCCTACGTTATGGAGAAGCGTGCGTCTGTCTGATTTCCCCCTGCGTTGTCGGATTCAGATTAAAAAAATAAAATAAAAAATGCGAGTACTCGGAACCGTTGAACCGTTGAACGAATACTGACGTCCAAATCGAGTACTCGTACCCATCCCTAATAGTTGTATTCTTCCCCAAAGGAGAGCGATGTATGGACATTTCACCACACTGTAGGTTTATCATTTGCCTCGACTTTTTACAGTCGCAGTGTGTGGGGCAGACGAGTCACATCTGTGTCTTCAGCTGGGGTATTTTGAACTCTTACTTGTGGGCTTTTAGTTCTCAAGGACAGGCCATGCATGTCACCGTGTGCACTCTGGAGCTCTTCACTCTGCAACTTGTCACGCATACTTGGTCAATTTAATCCTCTGAGGAACTGATAGTAGAGATGCTGTGCCCTCACTTAAGTGCACAGTGGCACATGCTGGTCTTGTTTGCTGATAGTTTCAGGTAGGGCTCTCAATTAAAGATATTAAAGTAGTAATAGTATTTTGTCGCCCAGCTGAAGAGCTCATTTAATACACAATCTTCAAAATTGCTTCAACTACATTGTCACACGTAGATCTAGTGATCTAGAAGACCAGTACATATTTGTAACTTTTGTTCTCATCCCAAAAATGTACTTTGAGGAAATCGCACATACAGTGCATTTAAAAAAAACAGCTAAACTGACAACTAAGAAAACGGCTGACTAAGGCCCTCACAACTGAATAGTCAACTAATTGAGTGGACAGTACTAGGATTTCCAATGTTGGTGTCCAAGTCCCTTAAAGGCAATTGGATACTCTGCGTAACGACTGCAGTGGAGATATGCAAGTTTTTACAAATGGGGCCATTTAATGCAGCGTTACAGACAGTGAAACAGTCATTGTGCTGTGCCAGTGAATCAGCAGGCTTATTCAAGAAAGTAAAACAATGAATGTCAGCACCCAAGTGAATACATTTAAGAACTGTTTAGACCTTGATACCTTTTGTGCGTTCCTTCTACCTAATTCAGGGTGTTAAGTTGGTTTGACTTCATAGCTCGAATCATCCAAAAGGGCCATAACCCTTCTAATAAAATAAATAAAAGCATGCCAGTCACTCATGTTTCTGAACTAGAGCAAAATAATATTGTTTGATAGACTTTATTGAAGCTCTCATTAATTGAATGTAAGATGGAAATCTATTTAAGTCTCTTCCATTGGCAGTTGTGTCTTAATTGCATCACTTGGGTTCATTCATTTTAGAGCCGAAGGAGGTTTTGGTCTTCCTAGTTGTAGGCCACATGTGATATGAATTTCTGTCCTCAATTTGAGATGCATAGATATTTTTTTCTCAAAAGGTGACACTTGCATATATAGTATTAATTTGGCTGTATTTATAGAATTTGTCTAGTGCATCAGGTCATTTTTACAGGGCAACAGAGTAGGGGAAATGTCATCTGGTTGTGATTGATCCCATATCAGTTGATTTAATGCTGTACTTTATTCAGTAGAATTTTGTCAGCTGTCAAATCTTGCCTCCAAACACCTAGACAGTCACTTTTAATTGACGATTAGCACAACATGAGCTACTGAGACAGAGCTTGCCACCACTGTTAGCTTGTGAGGTTGAAGGATGACATATGGCTAAGGTGCAAAAAAAAACTGCAGTGCCTGTGGTAATTTAGCTAATGTACCTCTTGCATGTGAAAATATGGCAAAGCTATGATGTATGAGGTATTTGCGCATGGCTGTATTGATAATATTGACAACATTAGGGGGTGTCAAACAGTCAAAAGCGTTTACCTTGTTTAAATAGATGTGTGCTACCCAAATTGGGTGTCTTCTGCACTCAAATTGTTTCTTTTCATAGTAACATTGCGTGCGGAGGCTTTTCTCCCCCCTGTGAGACGGCAGTGGGATCTGAGAGTACCAGTAACTAAACATGCTACACTTTAATGAGTCCTAAAAGGGAGCCTGCTCAGTGGGGTAAAACTGTGTAGGTGGATGGGTTTATCCTTGCAATGATGGAAAACAAAAAAAGAACCTCATGATCTTTAACTGGGGCTGGTTTCTGACGAAAAATCGCAAGGCAAGGCCTCCAGGGGAACAAGATGCTCCGTACTCAAATGCCAGCACTAGGAGGAGGCTGCTGGCTGGCTGCACACAGTGAAAGCCTTCACTGAAATTTTTGGGGAGCGGCGTCTTGCCAAGCTTCCTCTTCCAAGTGTTTATCTAATGAAATATTTCTGCCTTGTGGCACTATCTCCAGCGGGACAATAGCCAATGTTTGTACTTTGTACTTAGAATAAAAGGTGAAACATATGAATTGGAGATTGAAGCAAGACATTTTCATGAAAAACAATATGTTCTCTTCTACCATGTTTGTATTGTGATCTGCTGCTTTTCTCTCTGCAAGTGGGAGGGGGGGGGAGGGACTCGTGGAGCAGAGAATTCCTCAGAATTGTAGTTTGGCAAGTGAGAATTTTCTGAATCTCTCAGGATTTTGTTGTTTCTGTCCTTGTGCCCTTTCTGTCATCGTAACTGAAACTGCAAAGACTTGATATGTGGAAAAAGCAGTAATGGAGACCTGCTGTTTTTTTTGCAGGCGTTTACTGGTTTCATACTTAGAGACAAATAACAGATGGAAAGAGCAGCAGGAGAGTTCGGATGAGCTGTGAAGTTCAGGCCCACATCATTGCACGGCTGGAATGCTTGCAGTGTATCGTGAGTTGGTGTCTACTGTACTTGGCACACAATCAGGAAGGCTTTAATCTGTTGAAGTTGAAAACTAATCATAAGAAACTTTTGGCAATGGTTTGATATGGAGGGAGAATTGCTGGCCTACATCAAGACAAAGTTGTTGGGAAGATGGAGCGATATTTCATCTAGTAAGGACCATAAGGCTCATGATATGCTAGGCTTCACTTCAAACTGTTGGTAGGGAGGTCCTATGCACTGTCTTGGTCTTCTGCCTGCATAATAACAATTTTATTTACTTATTTATTTTTAAAGGATAATGCCTGTGTGGGTGTGTCTTTTTACTTTTTTAAAGTTTGTGCCAAACGTCTTGGTAGCCCCTCATTAAAGTATTCCCGACAGTGTCTGCACACAATGAGTATAGTTTTAGATGTCAGTTGTATTGTTTTCTTACCTCAAGAAGAAGCCATTTGCTGCCATTCGTTCTTGTACAACATAAGGCTGTCAGTACGATATTCAGTATTTGGATTTAAGTCAAATGTCAAAAAATGATAACGAATGAGTCCTAACTTGCCTGTTGAATGCCCCAAAAACAGATTGATTGATTGACTGATTGATTTTTACAGCGGACTAAACTAAACACATCACTGGCTCCTCATGCTTTGGCTCCATAGACTGTTATTCTCTCTCGCCGTACACTTCTAGCCTGCTAGTTTGCTGCTTGGTAGCGTCATCGTAGAAAACTTGAAAATGGAATTACAATCCATCACAGGAATCATGACTCCTTAATTTGGTTTTTTGAACGTTTCTGTTTTATCTGTTTATTGTGCCAGAGTTGAGTGTTTTCATATAAATGCGTGTTACGTTAGTCTGCTTACTGACTGTCAATCCCCTGACCCTGGGGGGACCCTGAACCCTGTTTTTGTTAGCTGAGACTAGCGTTTAAAATATTAACAACAGGACAGAAAAACAAATTAAATGATTGTTAATTTATTTTTGAATAAAACAAAGACCAGAATGGCTATTCATGAGACTGGTAAGTCTCTCCAATCCATTCCAGTACATTAATCTGACAGGATGGATGGTTGTCAGCTAGCTGCTTGTCCAACACACCGGGCTAGGAGGTGGTGATGCTGGTACTTACTGTCGGCATCAAGTGTTTGTGGTGATTGGTGGTACCTTTTCATAAAGGCGCTAGCTCGATCTGCCTTATTTGGAAATGGCCGACAAACATAGTGAGAGTGATTCATTGTTTTCAACCCAAAGAAACGGTTGCTTCCACAACAAAAGAAACAATTTGCTTTTCACTTATAAATTCAAAGTATCCATCGCCACATCTGCTCCACACAACTGAGTTCCCAGATCACCTCTGAGGTGGTGCACAACCTGACTGGTCAGACAAAGACCACTGTAGACAAAAGTGGGCCAGCTGCAGAGCAGAGAGTCCAAGATATCAGGCTCATCGCCGCGTGTGAAGTGGTAATACCAGGAACATTTTGTTTTACTGGCCCAAGGTACTGACCAATTAATTGGCTCAAGTCAACTTCTTACTGCCCCTGGGCCATCGGGCAATCCTTGTTGTTGAACCTCCCAGTAGTTGCCATAATATCCCAATGCACAATTTGTTTTCCACTTGACGTGCATATACACTACAGTGGGCCCATTGTTTCCTCTAATGGATGAACCATATTTCTCTAGTAAAGGGTCCTAACTATGTAGGTGTTAGAGCTGTTTGCTGAAGGGCTCTGGTTTTCTATTTTTGTTAAGGTTCTGTAGCCAGTGGGTTTTGACCTTGGTTGAGGGACATGCATGGGAATTAATTGGATCAAGTATTTGCACTTGGGCATTACAACAATGACGCTGAATGATTTTGATTTTTTTTTTCTACAGCAGATTGAAAAGCCTGAAAAAATAGCCATGCCAGGAATTCATTAAAAAACAAAAAACAAAAACCTCCCCACTGGTCCAGATGAACAAGGCATAGTTAGCCTGAACGTTGAAATGTCAGAGTAGAAGTATGGATCAGGCATATGGATGGCCATTGTCAATCTTCACAGCTCAACTAATTGATATTTTCAATTGATCAGTTCAGTGGAATCAACGGAATGGTCTGTTTTTAGAATGAGTTCCACTGCAGCTATAAGGAGGAGAGGACATGTTTGTCTAACATGTAGGCATTGAAGTCTCTCAATCTAGTACATGCTAATCGCTTTGCACCAGTAGCTCACTATTATACTTCTTCTGATTATCCAGGTTATGTTTCACCACCCAGCTTGTGTCAGCATAGACACACTGCATTTCGAAGGAGCACAAATGCGCTGCGTCATGGGTGCAGTGAATTTTGGTCATTGTAGTTCACTAACAGGCTTTTTGGCACTTGGCACCATTAAATTTTGATTGTTTGAAAACTAAATCGGCGAGAACCACCAGCTTCATGCATCACGGCATCTGAAATGAGTCCAAAACAAAAATTTACTTGGCAGACTGTTAATTTACCTGGGCGGGCTGCCCAAATATTAACATTGTATGGGAAGCACTGGTCCACATTCTTTCTGCAAATGGCTGCACCAGTGGGTAAATAGCAAATGGTAATAAACCTATAGTTTGGAATCGGTGGAATCCGCCAACTTGAGCTGCTTCTGCATTACCTCTGACTAATTTCACCCATAGTTCACATTTATTATGATTCATGTTGTGCAATAGCCTACATTGTGAGGATGAAGACAGTCAGAAGGCTCCGATATATAGAGAAGTTTATTGAAAACAGTAGAAAGTAAGATCCAAAAATAATCCAATAAATAACATTAAAGTTAATCACAACAAACAAATGACAAGAGCCAGAAAGACAAAATATCAATCACTCTATACAAGTAGAAATATGATCTTGTTGGCTCATTGAAAAACGATTAATTAAATTTGCGTATGGAAAGTGGGATTCAGTTTTGTGTGACTAATATAGCAAAAGTGTTTAAGAATAGCCCAATTGACAGTTAAGTAAAGCATCACCTTACTGCTGTGTAAATAAGAAATTGTGAACAGCTGATTGATTGGCCTAAAGCATTTGTCTTTCAGCCGAACCGAAGCAACCGAAGTTTTCAAATGCAACTATGGATTTCAATGTCAGGCTGTTGCCAGTGGCAACATTCTCTGTCTTGCGCTTTTGTACTCAGAGGAGTGGGTTGCAGCCATTTATGTGTGTATTCACCTTTATTACCCTTAATATTGAACAATTTGAAGCTATTATAGCAAATGCGCCTAAAGCAGTCTGCTCTTCCAAGAAGGCAAATATTAATAGATGCTGGATTAATCTGTGATAGACTGTAGACTCCTGAAGTACTGGAATCTTGAATGATAGCATGACTGGCTTATAAACAGGGTGCATTACAAAATGTCCTGTCGGTGGCCAATGATGCACTGAGGCATGTCAGTTGACTGCAGTAAGATTTCCCATCACAGACAGCCTAGGTTTGCTACTATATCAACAAAACTGAATAGAACTTGAACCAGTGTGGCTTGTTTTCTACCCTGTTTGTTGTTGTGATTTAAGTCGGATACAAGCCTTAAATGTGTTATTCTTGACTGTTAGGTTTGCCAAGATGTTTGTTAGTAAGCTCTGGCTCCTCATCTCACCTTTGCGATTTCATGTATCCCATTCCACATGTCATCGGTTTGTTAATGGGAGCATGGGTATGTTTTAAGATCTCTGGGAAATATGCAGATTATTACATCGTCACAGGTTCAAAATGTACAAGGGTGTGCGGTGTTAGTGCTTTGTGTGCTTCTTTAAACTTGGTTCACAAATGCAGGATGTGTGTCAGCGTAACTCAAGCGGCGGCTCTATCTGCTGGATGTGGGCAAACTGAGCAGACTGATTGATTTGTGCTGTCCAATTTCAGTGCACCTCTCTGAAGCACTGAAGCACCCCCCATCCATTTTACTAATTGCCATTCCTCATACTTATTGTCCCTGTTCTTGTGGCCAGGTTTCTCTCTTGACTGAACATTTCTGCAGTCCTTGGTTCCGCTGTTTGCTCCTTGCTGAAGATGAATTGTGACTAAGTGAAACATTGCCTTTTGCCTCTCCCTGCTTTAAGCCAATCTGCATGGACAGCCAGTTCCAAAAAAATAGCCACCCCCCTCCTCCCCCCAACAATGACATGTGATCACCACTGACTGTTGCATTTGTTCTTGTTGATCTAACATGAAGTACTTTTTGTGTCCACATTTGCAGACGGCAACTCCAAACTAACATGGCAGTCAGACTGTGCGATGTGGCTTCTCTGCTTAGAAGTGGTTCGTGGGCGGCTGAGCCTTGGACTGGGGTCTGTGGCACTTCTTTCTCGAATTCATTTGAAGGCCAGAAGGCCTGTTCATTGTCTCAGTGCTCAGGCCATACCAATGACATTAGCTGTCAGTCATGTTCGGGCGTTCAAATCAAATTAATCACGTGTTAAATGTTGAATTTATGGCACGTTTTTGGGTTTCGCGTATGAAAAGATCCCAACTCGTTCATAAGCTATGTGACTGTATTGGTATGGTCTAAAGCTGTCTATTGTCACTTTTGAAATTATGGCCTCTGTGCACAATGTATTTGTCAAAATGTGATGGTCTAAGAATAATATGGATGGTGGTGTGATTAAACTGACCTGCATTCTGCACATTGCTGCATATGTTAATAAAGGATGACTCTTCATACATTAACTTGCTGCTGGTTGCCTTAACATGTAGGATTTCGGCTACAAACTAATTACCATATTGCTCAAGGCCTGTTGTCCGATGCTAGCGTACTGATGGCTGCAGATTGGCGCTGCTATAGGCTCTGCTTTTCCAGATAGGCTATTTTTGCTGAATGAAATGTTTCACTTTGGCTGCTACATTTACCCTTGACCGATATTTTTAAACGCATCACGTGCCAGTGTTAATGCTGCTTTATCAAGTGTTCGTTTTTGACAGATTATAGTAGAGCGTTTCTTTGCCTCTTCATGGTAGAATGTCTCATCGGTCTACCTAGACACAAGAAAAGCATTAATGTTTTTTTTTTTTTAGTGATACAACAGAAATGGAATTCAATGAGCAGGTTTTTTTTACCTGATCTAACCATTTCACATTTGGCCAAAAATCACAAAAAAAAAAAAAAAAACCTCCCACCGTCGGGCCCCCCATTTTGCAGTTTACCACTCAATTCACTCTTTT
>OMOV01008295.1:6814-23769 GCA_900312565.1 Beryx splendens
ACACGACGCTCTTCCGATCTCTCGTAGTTGTCATACATTCATATTACCTTGCAACTGCTGTGAGGCAGGGCAAGATGGACCTCTGTCTTGAAATGTCTTGTCTACAGACTGTGACAACATTTGCATGTAAGGCATATATGTCACGATAGCCTTTACATGTCATTTTGTTTTCAGCAAAAAACAGTCCCCACCCATCAAAGAAGCCTTCTCCACACACAAAACATGACAGACTTAGAAATATGACTTAAACCAGAACAGATGGCCTTAAAAGTAAAACACAGTAATTCAATCTGGATAATGGGAGGAAAGCCACAAACTGCTCCATTCTCTTTTCTTTGACTGAAAAACTCGGCTGAATTGCTTCTTCGGCTTTGATGCTCAACCCTTCTATCATAGTGTGTTTCTATGTTCCCCATGCATATTATAAGACATTTAAAAGGAAAATAGTGTATATTTACTAGACAGGCTCACCATGCGCACAGAGAGGAGCTATTAGGGCCTAGACAGAAGGGGAAATGTATTGTAATTGATTGTTACAAAAGATTACCCTCCTCAAGAAGCATCAAGCTATTCAGAATTGCATTTGATGGCTAAAAGCGCTGTGCAAAGTAAGAAGGCTCTTTCAGCATCACACATTCACAGTGACATGCAGTTTGCAAAACAATTACCACACTTTGTTGCTTTGTCTCACAGACCGGCTAGCCGGGTCCCTTTGGTTCTTTATAAGTGTGAGCACAACTCACTTGCCAGCCATGTGAGTCCTATGGCAATTATGGCTTCCATCAAGGGATTTCACACTTATAAGCAAATGTAATGCACATTCCCTAAACATGTACAACAAAATGTTGTAAAAGGGAGTTGCTTTCACCACAAAAAATATAGTTAAAATGAATTGTGTTACTATTGAAAAGCAGAGTCTGCATATGAGATCTTGCACGTATTTCAGTGTCACAGTGAGTCTCCACAATGTTGGAGAATGAAGTTGTGGTTTGAAATATAAAATCCAAGATGTGCTAGATGCATTCCAAAACATACAGAAGGTCTGCTGTGGAAAGGATCAAAGAGCAAATGGAATCGACAATACAGCACCCTAATGCAGGATACAGAGTCTTTTTCAGGGAGCCAATGAGGTTGAGTGAACCATAGTCTAAGCCTTATGAAGACAAAACATCGCTGTGCCTGGAAATGATTTAATTTCATTCACTTTCTGTGTGTTTATGAAAAAATCTCCAGTTACAGAGGGGCTGCATCCTCTCATGAGGTTTCCCTAATTGCCCACTGAATGTGAATGTAGAGTTCAAGTTCACAAATAGAACGACTCAACATTCTGTACAGAAATTATGACAGACTAAAATAGCTGATTTGATGGGAAAGGCATCTGTGTCGATTAAGGATAAGTAATGTGTGTGAAGGGGGAGGGGTACTGAATCCAGAATTCCCAACTAGCAGAAAATTGGTTTCTGTATAGGAGCAATATAGCTTGGACATTTCTAGTCAGCCTTTAGAGGAAATATATTAACCTGCTGGGCCATGTGCAGAAACTTTCCAACCTTATTGTTGACAGGTTTTATGAGCCTAATGTACTTTGTGATGTATAGCATAATAACCCAGTCTATGACTGTAGGGCCTTGCTCTTAATATTGGCTGCCTAGTGGATCAGGCAAAATTATTGTAATGAGACAAAATTTCCATACAACAGCAAAATGAGTTCATTACTCTAAGTTATATTGGTGAAGTAACCAAAAGAAATTGATTCTTTTATTTGGCTGGAATTAAATTTCAGGCATAAACAGAATTAGGCAAACATGCAGACAGCAAAATGTAATAATTACATTAGAGTTATCGAAAAGGTTATCGGAGTGGCCCCCGCTGCTTCTTAATCACCGCTTTCAAACAGAGGTGCAGTTTTCAGCGCTAGGATAATTCCAATTTCCTGGCCTGAACAGGCTGATTGAAATTCGTACAGCTGCATGTCCAAACTGACCGTAAACCAGACACTGCCTTAAACACTGCTTTAAAATATGTAAGAGGAAAGACAACACTGGTTCCACCATGGTTCAGCTTTGCTATTTGATTGAATTTCAGATGCAGAGTCACACAAATGTTGTTCTAATACAATCGGGCTCTATTTTGGTAACATGACGCATGACATGCCAGACCAAAGGCACAACACCCCCATACCGCCACACCATGATTTAACCCTACACTGCAGCCTGCCCCTTGCACTCTACAACTGGTCTACTGTCCCTCCCCTCCCTATGACAGCCTGGCCATCGCTCTGCCTGGTCCCAACTCTTCTCCCTCCTGGCTGCCCAGTAGTGGAACGATCTTCCCACCTCAGTCTGTAGATCACAGGCTGGATCAGGGTCACAATGGCAACAGGGCTAGCAGAGCGGCCTGGACGTCTTTTTCCACAACAACAAGTCCTGAGTCTCCTCCCAGTTAGTTGTGTCTGATTCACCTCCAAAGGTACATCAGCACCCAGGTGGCATCCTTACCAGGTGCCCGAACCCCCTCAACTGGCTCCTCTCAGTGTGGGGGAGCAGCGGCATGATTTGGGACTTTATTAAAACCATTAAAGGCGACACACTATTCAGAATTATTAGAATGAATGAATGATTACTTTGTAGTTACATGGTGAGATGCCTAAGTGAGAGGAGAGGCGCAGTAGGGGGGGTGTCAGTAACCATCAAGCAGCGCAGTGCAATATTGGTGTCCAGGATTACTGGGATTTGTGCTTGCTCACCCGCCCGCTCAGACCTCGTCAAAAGCGACGGCACAAAGCGCAGTCGTGTCCGCTGCTATTCTCGTGGCGTTACCAAGTGATGTGACCATGAACAGATCCTATTATTATTATTATTATATACGCAAACACAGGCACAATTTACATGAGGTCGTTCCTGAAGCTGCAGTCCATATGCTATGAATTCATTGAACACAATATCAGTAGTCATCCCTCTCAAGGTTACCATCTCTCTCAGTAGCCGCCTGTTCTCTCCAGTTGTCCACTGAAGACTGCTTCAGTGCATCCTCCACATCAGCTGATTATGCTATCTATCAACCCCAGCTGTCACTGCCCATTTAAACCTTTGTCAAGTCCTCCATGCAATGCAGCCAGCAGTAACCCAAGTAATTGCGGTTTTGTAATCCAACACCTTAACATCACTCGTCCTGTATATTTCTAAAACAGATAAGATGGCCCATTTAAAGAGTAATATTTAGGGGGTTGAGTTGCGTCGACGAAGGCATGGGGAGAAGTCCTGATGACAAACACATCGCTATCGAAGAGAACGTTGTTTTGTTGTTGTTGTTGTTAACAGCGAGCTAAAAGAAGGAAAAACAGATGCCAAATGCTTTTTCTTGTTGCCAAGGCACGAACAGGATGCTGGCAGCTACAAAGATTCAATTATAAAAAGTACAGAAAATAATTAGAAAAAATAATAGCACTTGAAAAAATTGCCCCTCCAGAAATTGCGCATAACAATAAATCCGTTAATTAGCTCATTAATATTCAATTGGGGTCAGTGGACTTAATGGAACCTTTTTCATGGGCCAAGGAAATGTTTAACACTCAGTTTTTCCTCTGCCTGTTCTCATTATCAACTATGCACAGGCAAGCCTTATCAGTCCTCCAGATGGTGAGGAACAATGCAGCACCATTATCGTCTTACAGCAGCGTGTGTGCCTTGTAACCGGTGTGTGCCTGGGACAGTGAAGTATAGATACTGAGGCATTTAGTGTAATTGATATGTGGTATATATCGTATTGTTTAGGCCTGTTTGTTTGCTCTGCTGGTATTCAAGGCGAGAGGAGAGGCGAAGATTGATTTTCACCGCAGCCGTTCCTGCTCTCACCACAGGTCACAGATAACTTGTCAACGCAGGTTTTTGGGCCGGTGTAAAATGCATCAAGGCTAAACTCTCTCGGGCATACTGGAGGATAGGGAGTTTCATCTCTGCAAACACAAGCCCTCTGTTTGCCATTACCTTGTGCTTTGAGACAGATGTTTTATTCAACAAGTGCATGGGACGGGGAGATGTCCGAGTAAAGCCTTTTTGCATCTGTGCTCTGTTAGGTTCCCATTCAAAGTCATTTTTCAGTTTGGCAAATTCCAGATAATGACATTTACTGTAGAGATTAGCATCATGTTGTTTTGGGGAAAACCAAAAGTATGTAATCTATACAACACAGCAATCAAATTGAAATGCCTGTAAGCATATTGTGACTATTTTCACAAATCACACAAATCACACAAATCATCTCTCTCTAAGGTGGAAACTACAGTTTTAACAAACATTAGGCCCACGTATAGCTAAGTCCTATGATTCTGTCTTCATGATCACTGTTCCACAGCAGGCTTTGTATATTTCATCAGTGTATCTTAGCCATTTCATTCTGATACTCCTTACTAACTGAGTAAAAAGAGTATCTGTGTCATGAAAGTCTTCTTCATGATCCCCTCAGCTCCTTAGCCCATTGTGGAATCTCAATGCAAGTAACCAAAACCCGGAGCCAGGTAGCCTAACCAATTTTTGATCAAACCCTGCCTGGTGTCACAGAGGATCTGTGAACTTACTGGGAGCCTGGCTTTGCTTTCCCACTTTATGAGCTTCTCAAAGATTCAGATTACTTCAAGCTATTTTCACCAGCATACGACATCAGCCTATCATCAGAGAGCAGATTGGGACAGAATCACTCATGCATACACAATTGGCCAGGAAATGGCTGGGTCAAAGTCTATAGTAAAGCCAATTTTAATTAATGTAGGTATGACGATTAAACACTAAGTTGTCTCCAGGGGAGCATTTCAACCCATGATATATACATAGCCTTTGGTGGGATCTCTCACACAAATCAGTAAGAACGGCAAGAAAAATGCGAGTGAGGATTTTACAGTTCTGTGATTTTCAGAACAGAGTAAATAATGCAATCTGCTAAGCAATCTTCATTCACTGACAATCAAAAAGGAAATTGATGTCGCTTGTTACAAATATTCAGTGTATTTATTTTTTATCAACATTTTCCACAACACTGTGGATTAACGCGCCTCGATTCGGAAGATGAACCATGACATCGTCATTTTCCATTAACCTACTCCATCTCCTGTATCCATCATTACATCTACAATAGTTAAATGTCAACCTTTTGAAAGCCAGCATTTTCAATCTCATGCAGTGCCTTGCCTCTCAAAAAATAAGGCAAAACATAAAAGCACAGTTTGTTTTTGTCTCTGTTTGAAGCAAAGGCTGTGGATTTTTACAGAGATAAAGGCTGTTGCATTTGTTCTTAACATGTCTGTTTATTGACACCATTCTCCGAGCAAAGGAAGATTATTTCAAATGATTTATTGTTTTTTTATCAGTTGAAAAAAAAAAACTACTTCGCTTCAATTCATCAGTGCAGAAAAATACAGGGATGGACTGAATGACTTAAAGGAGATTTTCCTTCACCTTCTTGCCAACTAAATGAAACAAAGAAGGTAAAGAATAAAATTGAATACGCCTGGCTGAAACGATATAGGCGTGAAGATTTAACAATGATAGTATTTCCCAACAAATAACTGACAATGGCTTTCAACTGTGGAAGCTACCCGAGCACAATGGTTAGGATTGAATTTGCTGAATGTGCTATAGTTATCCCACAAATAGAGGTGATCCCAAACCATGTGCTTAAAGGTTGCAGCTTGAGAGCCCAGGTGTCATGGATAATTCCTACTCAGATATCTATAGCCCTCTCTATCTCACTCCTTTCTCTCTCTCCTAGCTTAACTTCACCTCTCTCTGACAGCAGAGCTGCCATCCTATTGATCCCCCCATCCTACAAACTCACACCCCCACCCCAGGCCCAGGCATAAGGGCAGTCACTAAACCTGTGGCCAAAGGGAAAGAGGCCGCTCCCCACTGAGTGCAATTGGGATTTGAGAAAGTTAAACACTTCTCAAGCACAAAATTCCAGCCTGGGCAGCAGAGAGGGGATTCTATCCTCAGGCCGCACGCTCACCTGATCTGAAGGTCAGCCCCATCATCATCGTCCTTCTTGCCCATCTTGCTCTCCTGCCGCCTTCCAGTAACTGCGGAAGGGCTCAGCTCTCTCATTTACTTCAAACGCTGCTGTCAACAGTTTTTGCTGCTGCCCTTGACTCTAAAACGATGCGGGGTTCATATCTTGAGAATGCCACATTGAGGTGGAGAAAGGCTAAAGTGCAAAATGGATGAAGGGGGGGGATAGTGGATGAGGTCTTAAGGTTGAAGAAGGCAGAGGGTCAGAATGAGAGGGGAACTTACCTTGAGGCAAACATGAACAAATAAATAGAAAGAATAAAACAATAAAGCATTGAGATGGCAATACAAAGTTAATCATGAAAATCATAGCCCCACTCTGGCCATGCAGTATGGCTTTGAGGAAGTTGGTGGACATGAGATTCAAACACTTTTGTCATCAGTGCAGATATTAAACATGGAAGATAATGTCTAAAGGTCAACAGGAGTGAGAAAAGAGAGAAACACTCTTCTTTTGTATGATGGTGTGAATAGATTCAGTCCCAACCCAGTGTTAAAGGACAGGGCCAGAAAGAACACAGAGATATTAGGATCTGCATACTGTAAAAGGTCCATATAGGGGGGAACCATTGACCTTCTGCTAGCATTTAGCCTACTGTACCGACACTGCAGTAGTTTGTCTTGTCATTGGTCAGGTAAATATCAAAGCGAAACCCACAAATATCATTAGAACCCAAATTTAAATTTGCTGAGCTGTTGTGACAAAACCTTTCACTTCTCATTTCGCCTTTAACCCCCAACAGCTCTATTCCTCTGACATTCACCGTCTGGAAGAGCGGAGTTTGGATTCACAGCATGTGAGCCGACTGAAATGCTCATGGGACTCAGGGCTGGAACTTCAAAGAGAGATCCAATCCAAACAAAAACACAGAGGGATGAATCCGAAACATAGCTTTAACCTGAATACATTCAGTTTTTTGCAGGTATTTGCTGCACTTGTTCTGAAATCTATGTTGCCACACTGGTCAGTTGGCCAAAACACAAACTAACATGTCCTTCAATCATGAGAGGTTCTCCTATACAGCATTAGTACACACAACGCATGTTAGGAACTGAAATAACACATATCTGTGTATAATATATTAAATTCTACTGTCATTTCTGCATGTACATCCTACTACAGCCAGTGAACTGAGTAACTCTTCATGAGCATAATCATTTTATGCAGGGACCTAATTAGATAGAGGAGAGGTTCTGGTCTGGAAGAGCAGCTCAGATGCAGGCCATGGTGAGATTACTTTGTGTCCCGTTCTGTGCAGTGTCTTGTCCCATGTAATGAGGGTCTTGTAGCATTAGGTGGCTACTATGACCTGTCCTGTCCTGTCCTGTCCTGTGTCCTTTGTGTCCTGTCCTGTCTATTTCAGTGTCTTGTCCCGTGTAATGAGGTTCTTTTGTCATTTGTGTCCTGTCCTATTTGAGGGGAAAAAAATTGTGGCTTTGTAAAAATTTGTAAAAGTTGTAAATGTAGCTTTTAACAGGACACAGGCAATACAGGATAGGAAATAGAGGGCACCGGACAGAACATGGACAATAAAATGGCTTAATCGATTATTTTATTGATAAATTCTGCTAAATGACATACTGAATGTTAATTGGTGAGTTTCAGAACACATGCAATTTTGCAAAGGTATATCTAGGCTGGAAATTTTTGATAAAGCTGTGTTTTGTTTTTGGTGTTTTTCAATGTCCCATGAAATGGCATCTTACTTTCTTTATTTGCTGTATTTCCTGCTGAAACAGAATATTGATGCGGGACATAACACAAGGAGGGAGCATTCAAAAGTGTCAACCAATGGGATGTCAGTTAGGAAGAGAAAGGCAGTTTTATTTGAAAGGAGGGCAGAGAGGCGGGATTGTTCAAACATCTGTGACAGCTTTATTGGTTGGAATATTTATTTACCCCCACTGGTTCAGCATGAGGTCAGCATTAAAGATACTCTGTTTTCGAGGAAGTACAAGTGGTGGGATTTTTTCATGCTTTATTTCATGGGGCCTTTTTCTAGATAATGGTGCCAATCCAATAAAAGTCTGATTCTGCTAAATACATACAACGATGTGGCATGACAAGGTAATAGATACCTTTTGGTACAGGGCACAGGACAATACATAGAAATGGTCAGGACAGGACACAGAGGACACAGAGCAGGACAGGACACACCTAAAACCTCTGTTACACATAAGAGACTAAATTATACAGGACAAGGCACCGCACAGGACAGGACACAAATTGATCTAACCCCTACTGGCCAAGTCAGTGATAAAAGCCTATCCAGCCGTACTTTCCTCTTGTTCCTGGCCTTAGTGGTTGTTCATAACACAGCTAGAAAAGAGATGAGGCCAGACAGGTCAACAGCAGGCCCAATGGATATACACTAATTGACTACAAGTGGTGGGTTGGCCACCACAAACACCCATGAACCTTCAATTGAAGGGTTTCCACTGGACTCTCTCTTTTTTGTTTTCAATTCATCTTTACTACTGTACAGCAGCTGTCACCCACATTACCCCAATGGAGCTGCTCTCTGGCCTTTATCTATTCAGACCTGTGGGTCTCATATAACAAAACCTGCAAGAGGGAAGGAGGGGTATGCAAGGCTGTATCACCACTACAAAAACAGCCATGTTTACAAGAACAAGACAAGCACATTACGTTCAAACAATGCAGCACTGCCTCCAATCCTCTGCTCTCTTTCACTCACTACATCCCACCCCCTCGGGGTTAGTAGACCTTCCTTCGTGTTCAAAGATTATCAGTTAATCCAAAATGTGCAGGAGCATGAGACGACGGGAAAGGGACCAATATACTAGGGGGAGGGAGGGATGCGTGGCTTTATTTGTTTGTTGGCTTTCATATTAATCCATTGGAACACAGTGCATTTTCCCCCCTCTTTTCTGGGCATGTGTAAATGTTTTAGAGCCATTAAATGGGAGATGAAATTTTCAATGGATAGCATGTAAAAGTATTAATTGTAAAGACCATTATTTGGTGTCCATGAGGCTGAATCAGCTTAGCCACTCCATTCCCCCATTTGCATACAAAATGCTTTATTTTGGCAATCAATGAAAGTGCTCCACTGTATGTGTGGCTTATCACATGCTTGCAGGAAATGGATTCCTTAGCCATCTCGTTAAATTCTGTTGATGCAGAACAATTTGAAACATGGCACAGGCGGCAATGACATTTAAAGATGCCTCGGCTTAATTATATTTTGCAAACATTTGGGCTGTTTGTCCTTAGGGATAAAGTGCCTCCACTACAAAGTTAACTTGTTAATAATTCAAAATGAATCTCTCTTTTTGTTGAGCACCAATCATTATCTCCTATTAGTGCTGGTTAAGGGCATTCAAGGTGCCTCGAACACACAGGGGAGACATGCTGCTATTTATCTAGCAGATACTTAAAATGGAGTGCACAGATGAACTGTTTCTAAATTTCAGACCTTAGCAACTTTTGAACCTCTCTAGTCAGAGAGTAGAGATGCTAAAGTACACCCCCAAATAAATAAATGAAAGAACAAAAAAGATCGCTACTAAAATAAAGCAAAATGTTACATCTGCCCCAGTCCCAAATCCCACTGAACTGGCTTTTTTTTTTTTATAAAGACAACACCACCGTCTGTATCATAGATATAGTGAACACAAACAAAACAGTAACTGGTTGTAGTTTAGTAAATCTTAGCTGATACAGCAATTCCACCAGAACCACTTGTTTAGAAACTCCAATTAAAATCTTATTTATCCTGGCGATGTAGTCTGCTAGTGTGCAGACCATGGACACACAACCACATGTGTTTGAATTCTGCCTCATACAAAGTAACATTTCTCTCCTCACTCTGTGGTCTCTCAGCACTGTCTCTCATTTATGGAAAAACCTAAAAAAATACTTACAGTATATTGGTATGTTGTCAAATTTCACAAACAATATCCAATGTTCTGACAGCAATGTTGTTATAAAGGGTTCACAATTTACTTACATTACAATTATACAATACTCTAGTCTATAAATATGTTAAATTAGTCATTAGTTAATATGTGAGTCAGTACAAATAGGAAACCCCCCCAGAATTAA
The DNA here is from genome assembly GCA_900312565.1 of Beryx splendens. Lineage (NCBI taxonomy): Eukaryota > Metazoa > Chordata > Actinopteri > Beryciformes > Berycidae > Beryx > Beryx splendens. The sequence continues at coordinate 16,943 of OMOV01008295.1, forward strand.
ACCAAATTATATGGACATTGGTGAAACAAATCAGTGAAAAAATCTTGATAATACAGTGTAATAATTTTTTCAGTTTTGTAAAAAGAAAACAAAACATCAAATCAAGACAGCAAGATGTTAGCTAACTTTTTATAAGCTATATGATTTTATTAGTAATAGCATATTTGTTTTAAACAACAAATTAAAGAAATACAAAAATATATTTTATTACCATTTTTAAATTTTTTGCCATTATTGAATCAAACATTTGTCTATTTTGATGCACTGATTTTTTTTTTAGCAGGACTGCTCCATGCTAACAAACCTGAGAATTGTATAGCAGTGCTTTAAGCAAATAAATAAATAAATAAATAAATCCTCCTCAGGAATATATTCTTCACATTAACAGATCAACCCAAAAGTCCCCAATGACATTTTAAAATTGGTACATCAAATCCTTGTAGCCAATACCTCTCCACTCAGTACTCTGAATAATGGCAGTTGAATTTCACTCACTGAGAAAGCAATGCATTGGATTTACAAACCTAGCTGCTCCAGTAAAGTACATGTCATCAGCAATTTCATTACAAGAGAAAATTTGCCAAAGACTTAAGACAGAAACTGTTAAAGGAAAAACACAGGATTGAGAAGCTACATGAGATTGCTCATGTCCATGATGGCCTCTTCACACTGTATTTCCATTGCATTTGGATTGAGTTTCCACACATACAAATCCAAGTGACCGCCTCATCCAAGTACTGAGGCGGTCCGACTGTCCAAACTGCCTCTGGAGATGGAAAAAGACACATCTGGCTACATGAATACAAAAGACTACATGCAATTATGTATGTATGTATTATGTATTATGTATGTTGTATGTGTAATCTACATACAACAACTCAAAAAAGGACAAAAAATAATAATAAAAATGGAAACAAGTGTTCGGGAAGATCCAACAATGAGGTGTAAAGAAAGCAAACAGGTGGCAGGCAGCTCAGACGGAAACATAGTAACTTTTTAAAAATGCATTGTCAGGATACTATGTAGGGATGTAATTGTCAGCTATCATTTTGTCTTACAAAATATTAATAGTAATGGCAACAGTTGTATAAAGCGGCCTTCTCCTCAGCTGTTGTCTACGGTTTGTGTTGTCAGAACTTCCTCTGTTTGGAGAAGAGAGTAAAAAGCATATGTGCTGAGCACTTAGCATCTTTTTAAAGGCTGTAAATATTACACTGAAGTAAATACGCCAACCAGCGGTATGCAAGGAAAAGACATAGGAAAGGAAAAGAAAGGAATGATTTCAGTCTAGATAATGAATTATATGTCTTATATACCTCTATATATGGGCAAACTGAGAGGCATATTCACATGCATGTTTTTGTGTGCATATGTGTGCACACTTCCAAACTCCACACAGTAGAAAAGTAAACTTGTGGCTCATAATTCAGTTCAGTACAATGCCATTTATTTTCCTGAGGTTTACAAAGTTTCCATTTGTCAGGCTTCACCATGACTGTCACACAGTACATGCTGGTTGAAATAAAATTTGCATCATGTGACTATCAGCTGAAGCTCCACCCTCATGGCTGAATCGGTATGGGCATGACACAGGATGTGTCCACAGAACAAGTACAGATGATGCACAGTCCCACAGCGCTATTGTAGGAAAGTTACACCCAGAGCATTGCACAGGAGAATCATGGCTGTAGTTTGAATGAAAGGAGAGAAATGCTCACATGGAGATGTCACATAATTTATATTAGCCTATAGCCACATGTATAATACATGATATGTAGCATATGGTGGGGGGCGGCAGGCATATACTTTCAATAGCTGGGGTAACGTTACATGGCATCATACACTATTTACTTCTATTGTGCATGTAAACAGCCTAATCAAATTATTCTCATAATCTGAGTAAGAGCAATAGTTGCATTATTTGGTTGCATGTAAACGTAGCCAGTGTATAGTTATTTAGCAAAATCCAACCATTATAAACCTAGCATCTGCTATAAAGATCCTTGTATTGGTTGAATTTCACCAGTAGAAGACAACACCACACACGTGTGACAGTAACTACTGTGCACGCCTCTGGGTTGAGACAAACAATGGGTTGACAGTGTGAGGTTGACACTGACATCAATAGCAAATGCTGTCAATTTGAAACCAACAATAAAGTTATCAACCCGACAACAACAACATCCCCCCCGTTCTCATTTATTTACCTTGAAACTATCCATAGAAACTGCAACTGCATCGTACTGACATAAATAACTGCCATTATCAGCTGTAACAATAAAACGCGCCCCTCCTCACATTTACCTTGGGATGTTGAAAGGCTTGAGATTGAATTAATTTGTCACGACAATGACCGTCACCATCATCTTAAGCACCACTACCACCATTATCATCCACATCACTATTATGTCTGTGAGTTTGAGGTCCAAATATTCCTAACAGCTTGCAAACAGAAGGTAGGCTACACATTGTTAGCAGCAGTACCACTGGCTAACGTTAATTTTTGAGACTGCATTCAACTGTAAATTCCTATCTTTACGTTGAGGAACAACACAGCACTTGTATCGCTCAAACTTGTATTACTGCAATACTTTTGTGTATGTTTTTGGTGAAGATAGTCATAAAGGCAGCACAAATTTAAATGTGATGCCATGGTGATGGTGACTGTCCTTCTGATGCTAATAAATAGAGGTGTGCAGACTGGCAACCACAGCACTAAAAGCCACTCAAGGTCTGGCCTATATTGTAAAGAATGTTTTGACTCCATTAATCCACCTCATTCACTTTTCACAACTGTCTTTGTTCTATGAATATAAAGGCGTCGGATTTGTAACACCGTGTCCTTCATGACACTCAAAGCCAGGTGCATCCCCATCAATATCAAATAAAAAAAAAAAATTAAACCTTCTCAAAACATATAGGAGTGCATTGATTTAATGTACCGCCATCACAGAAAAAGCCCTTGCTCCTACACTCGACATGCAATTTGGAAATAAATTGACTGATTTAGACAGAGGCACCGGGAGGGGTGGGGGAAAAAGCCCTTGATGTAAACCTAGCCCACTGCCATTGAGTAAGGTGACATTGCGCAACAAATCACTTGCATGAATAGAGAAAGAAAACGATTTCTATTTCTAAAAAGTAATTTTGTTTGGGGAAGGTGCGTTGATTGCCATGTATGTGAATATATTCCTTACTCGACACAGAGGAGCATGAACATTTCATAAAAGTCAATGTTATATTTTTCTGTTAGCATAATAATAAGAAAGCTCAGACTTTCATCCAGAGAATAACAGAAACTCATTTTTTCCAAGTGCATAAAAGAAGGCCAACTGCAACAGCCTATCTCTCTGGTGCTTTGTGTACTGCTGTGCAGGAGCAGCAATTGCTTGACTTTTGCAGCAGCAGAGTCCATTGTATTTTAATTGAGCCTAATGAAGAATAATTAAGTAATTAAAGACTTGATAAGAGAGAGGCACAGTAAACAGATAAAGGACAAGTGCTGGTATTAACAATATGCTCCACTGCAGAGTGAATTGGACATGCTCTCCCACATACCTCCAGTATGGCATCACTGAAAGTAGGCAAAACACCAAAGGCACCATCCAAAATGGGCCAGCAGTCCTTTGTATTTTATTCCTTAAAGCAGCTTTTCCATGTGTCTGCGAATATACATGTGGTCAGATTCAAATTTAATACTTCCCAGCTGGATTTTGGAAATGGGAGTGCTCTGTGATATTTTCACCACACTGACATTAGCAGGTTTTATTTTTTGAGTAATTGCACAGCTTGATGTGTACTTAGGGGTTTCCATGAGAATGATGAAAGTCTTTTTTTTTTTAACAATGTTGCAATTATGGGGAAATATGGAAATACATTTTGAGCCAGTTCACAGTCGAGTTGACTGGAATAATAGGAATAGGAAAACAGAAACAGGGAGGAAGGGTGACAGTGGTAGTTTTAAACTCGATTGTCTTTAAAATACCAACCCGTTAGGAAAAAGAAGCCCCAAAACTGAAATCCCTAATACCCTCTATGTCTCAAATACTGTAGCATGTCCATATTACTTTGAAGTAGTTCATGGTGCCAAAATTTCCCAAACAGTGGTATCTGCTTTATTCAACATACAGCAGCCATAATCTCTGTTGGCATCATATGCTGGTTGGCAATGATAATCTATAATCCATTCATCCAGAGAGGGTACACAAATGCATATTTGTTTCCCAGGATTAAAAGCTTATAGAGGGTGTATGGCATGGCCAATAATGTTCATCTGTGCCAGCTATTACTGAATTTACAGCTGGAGTAGTGTGGATACAGAGGTTTTTAAGTCACAAGGCAGTAGGCCAAGGATTTGAACATGAAGCTACAGACTTAAATTTCCCCATAATTTTAGGATGAAAATTGACAGTAAACATTATGCCATTACAATGTTACTTTTAATGCTAATTTCAACATTCAACAGACTTAGAGAAGTGATTAAGTGATTTTAAGTAATCACTCCATGTGTGCCTGCTAGCCTGCCTTGTGGTCAGCACAAACCTGTCACATGAAGGTCACTAGGTCTAAAATCATTGTTTCACTGAGACGAAACATTACAGAGCTGCAGAAATAAGATGCCAGTCATATCACTGAAGAAAATCCTACACCAACTATAATTTCAATATTGACTGTGTATCAAACCATGCTACTGTTTTCAAAATCCAGTTATAGCAGAGTTACCGTTGTCACACACATCACTTTAAATTTTAAAAAGGTTTCATATTACTGCTCTCTGCTGTATGTACAAAAAATGACTGCCAATGAAGATGCCAGAAAAGTAGCATGAAAGCACAATGCTACTGAATTGGCAAACACCATAGTCTACATGTATATGTCATTAGCAACTGTATTACCAGTTACTGTACACAAAGCCCTGCAAAACATGCCATCGATCTATTATTATCAACTTTGTAGGTTCTGCTTCATAACCAGGGTTTGATGTAAGTTTGTTGGGAGGAATATAAAACAAGATGTGCCACTTTGAGCCTCCCTGGAATTACAAAAGAGAGACCGAACAGACCAAAACAGACCAGAACAGACCACAGATGAGCTCGGTGCTTGCAGTTTGAGACAGCTCATATATAGCACGTGTTTTATTCCATATCTCCACACTCAAACAGAGAGTGGGTGTGTCTTGATGTTCTTCACATAGCTGAAATCTCTCTGATGTTTCCCTCTAAGCATTAGTTGAACTACTGTAAGATTTTCTTTGTGCTGGAGAGGGGTACCGCGGGACTTTGCCCACACGATGCACTAGAGGCTGCTATTGAGCAGGTCCTGTCTACAATCTGTGATGTACAGTATTGATGGTCTGGTATTATCCACTGTACCTTCTTCTGCACTTAAGAGTTATTTAGAGTGCTCCTTTCAGGTCGTAATAACACCTCTTCCTCTGTCGCATTTAAACAAAACCCCTTATTGTCTTTAGTGTATTTCTTTCCCTACATTTCAGCCACTTATGCTGCCTCACTGTAATGCTGTAGTTTTTGGGCCAAACTAATGCCATGCCTACAAGAAGCCTTTATTGTGAACAAGCATCAATCAGCTGGAAGGACAGTGTGATAAGACGTGTGAAAAAGTCCTTGCCAGAAGCAGAGAGAGAAAGGTGCTTGCCGGTGTCCCAAATTCTTCCTCCAGTGAGAGTGCGTCCCGCTTGGCTTATCTGTACTTTCTTAGCACTTACATGAACAGCTTAACGGAAATGAGAGCACACTGTTTATTACAAAACAAACAAACAACCAGAAAAAAAACATGAATATTTAAAATTATAGCACATCTGATGTCCAATAACTGTCTGTATTTATAAAGGAAAACAATAGATTTACCTTAGAAACAGATAGAAATAGATCATTGTTAGAAAACTAGATCATGCATGATGAATGTTGTATACTTCTTAATGGCAGAAAGTGACACTCCCCTCCCTTATCAACTAATGTCATAGTGCCCTTTAATAAGGCGCTTAACATCCAAAGGCTTCAGCGGAGCTACCCAGTGAGCAAAAGTAGCAGACTAGAATTGTAATCAGTTACATGTGCAAACGTGTGTAATTACAGGAATATAAAGCAGGGAGTTGAAGATACAGAGGGTATGCCTGCTCAGAAATTCCATTGCCGGCAAAAATCCGGAGATTTTTTGGAGATTGGCCTAAGACTACAAACTATGTTTCTGTATTTTGTGTAGTGGTGCCTTCACGGAAGGTAAAATGTGGGTCTCCCAAAACACTCCTGTCTCATGCTACGCTGGCGATAGGGAAAAGCAGACACTAAAATATCATACTACTAAATACTTTAAAATATCAGTAGGCTGTATTTGGAAGAAAATATCGTGCTGTTGAATCAGACACAACTCTGGAGGAAGCGAACCGGAGCGACGTTTCAGCCGCAGCTAAGCTAAGCTGCTAAGTTTCTCCAGGACCAGGGCAGCTGTAACAGCGTCAGCCCAGAGAGACGAGCCTCAGCCGGGGGAGGCTGCTGAAGCATGACCGCCGGTGCCCGGTGGTCGTCAGGGGGACAGACAGAAAACTGCACGCTGCAACAAACTTCACGCTGCTTTGGTGAACCTGACTTTGTTTTCTGACAGAATATTATATCGGACTTTGCCAACTCTGAATACAGAACAACAGCGAACAGCGACTGTGTTAACTTTACCTGTAACTTGCGGCTCTCCATGCTGACGTTCTGACAGAATAAACAAATAAAGACAGAAGGAAACAAATAAAGAACGATGGCGACGAGAGACAGAGAGAGTGAATGAGTGAGTGAACGAGGGAACATGCAAATGAAAGA
>OMOV01008296.1:2104-12308 GCA_900312565.1 Beryx splendens
TTGTAATCATGAATAAGCACTTGCAAAATCTACTGTTTTTTTTTTTTTTTTTTTTTCCTTTTTTTTTTTTTTTTTGACAGACAAAGATTCACAATGCATTCAATTTTCTCTTTTCTGATAAGGTGAAATTCAGGGGAATTAGTAGTGAATGTAATACAATTAGTTTTTTTTCACAGCTTTCAAACTGTGACAGAAGGTCTAGACAATGGAACATAACAGAATATCTAATAAATTTGAACAAATAAGGAAATTGCTGTGCTGTCTCCTGTTTTTTTTGACTTGGGAATTTCTCTTAGATTATGTTTTCTCTTTATTATGTGGTGATAATCTTTAGTTTTCATTAGTAATAGCACTGTAGGTTTTATGAATACATTAACTTGTTATATTACAGCATCTGCAGTGTATACATGTAAATAAATTCACAAAACTCACTCCCTAAGTGTCAAAATGGCTTTAGACAATCCAAACAATATTTGGCAACAGGAAAATCTTTCAGAAAGCTGACAAACAGAACCACAGTTCTTATTTTTGAATTTATCTAGAGACAAAACTTGATGACAATTAATAGGCTAATGACTTACTGACTAATGTTTGCGCTTTAACATCCAAATGAGCACAATTTTATTATACTGATAACTGCAGATATTGCTGAGCACAGGAGTTGTCCTGACCTGTCAAATATTTGACATTTGACTCCATCCTATTTTTGGCAATATTATGAATGTCTAAATTTAGTATTTAGATCTATATTTTCATGTTGAACATATTTTCTTTCTCAGTGGGTTTATTTTCTACTGCTGTTACTTTGTACCCCCTCACAATGCTGTAAGATATTACTCCCCCCCATACTCACATTTCTACTTAACATTTTATAGTGTTTGCATTATTTAAATACCCCCATTTGCTATATTCTTATGTATAGTCCATTTTTCTGTTTGTCTTTGCTGTATCCTATCGCTGATACTGCATTACCCAGTGTGCCCACAGGTTGCCTATCATAAATATTTCATCTAGTTATCTTAGCAAAATCTAGTAGCCTACTTCTTGCCAAAGCAAATCAACAAATGACAAATTGTGAACAAATTCAGTTAGCAACCACGACAAGGTGACATTACCAACAACAAATGGTTCAATATCATTTATATCAATCAATAGACAGACGATCTGCATCTTTTTTTCTATTTCCCGTTTGTGTGAAATAGTGACATGCTTGATGATGATTTGACATGATTTCCCTGCAGAATATATTGTAGCCCAGTCTTTCATTTGGAGAAAGGTTATCAGAACTAGTTGGGACTGCAGGAAGACTGTCTGCACCTATTTTTGGGAGCAGAGTAGCACAGACTTTATCTAATCTAACCTTATCTTAAATATTAAAATAGGAGGGCTGTGGGTTTCTGATTCATGCAACGTTGCAATGCATATTCAGACATGCATATTCATACCCATGCCCAGATAACTAACTTACAGTGTACTGTGTCTTCAGCGGAAAAAAAAAATCCTTTAAGCGCAACTAGAGGCAGGCTACACTACGCATGTCTGAATATTTACCCAGGTAAACTCCACCATGGCGGCGAGAGGCCATGTGCAAGATCCCAACGACAGGCGACTCAGACCCATATACGGTAAGGATTCAATGGGAAATTACATATTTGGGTCCGTTGCAAGGTTCGGTAAACGTTGTGGTGCTGTATCCCGGAGCATGTGTTGACAATAAGTGATGTTGGAGTCAGGGGGCAGCGCTGCGGCCCCTCCAGCCCCAGCCCCGGACTCCGCTGCTTGCAGCCCCCAATGACAGTGCACCTTAACCGGGGTGCCACTGAGCCAGGCACGGCACTAGTCCCAAGGCTCTCTGGAAGAAACCGTTAATCTCTCCATCTAACCTGTAGATACTCTCGGCGGTGTTACCGCATTGACTGGTTCAGAGATTTGTCGTCCGGTTAGGATCATTCTCAAAGACAAAGTGCTTTCTCCTTTGCTAACGTTAGCTATTTGACAGCTAGCTAACTAGCTACGGTTAGCAGTGTGTTAACGTTAGCCAGTCAGTATATGGGCATGCTGCAACTGCATGCATGTTAGGGGGGGAAAAGATAAGAAAAGTTGTATATTTCTGCGGGTTGTGCCCCCCAGGTTGTCAGGTATTTCTGTTGTGACTAGCTGCCTGTGTAGTCTGAAACGGTAACTGTTTGGTAGCTAAATGTTACACTGCTAGCTTACAGCTAACAGTAGGTTCATAACTGTTTAAGGACAATGCTTCAAGCTAACTTAACTGAGTGGTAGCAAGCTAACGTTAGCTAGCTTGCTTGGACCTGTCAGCTCATGGTCCTGTATGTGTACAGCTCTGAATAAAAACTGTAATGTAGATTCAGAGATGTTTTCATATTTGTGTTTTAAAGAACTGCGAGGCTTTGCCCCTATCTAATATTTGAGTTTTTCTACAAGCAGCTCTCACCTAGCTTTGCACTGACTGAACTTTCACCATAACTCCCCGGTCTTGCTGTCCAGACTGTCGCTGCCCTAACTAACCGATAAGGGGTCAGATTTGTTGTTGGGAGTGTGACTTTGATTCATGAATGATGATGATATAATCACATTTTAGCACTGAGCTGCAGTAATGCATTTAAAAAGTAGATTAAACACTGGAAAAAATCTGGACTAGCCACCATGTAGTAGCCTAATTTCCTTATCATCCACTGCTGCAGTCTCAGTGTAGTTTAGTTTGGCAGCAGTACCATCAACCTGTCAACCCTGGACTTCAATGATAAACAAAGGGTCAGAAAATGTATCTAGGCTTTCTCCAACTTGTCGTTCATCTGTTATGTTCAACAAAGTTGCACAGTTTGAACGGAGAGAATAGACATGACATAATCACAATGTACTGTCTGGCGCAGTTAATTTTGGCACCCAGCTGTCCTGAAGAGCCTGGACTGAGGTGTGTGTCTGTGTGTGTGCACATTGCTTTCACCAGGGATTCAGAAACACATTCTTAGTTATAGTTGTAGCTTTACACATTAATACATTTGACTACAATAGCTATGCTCACCCTATTGTACCTGAACATTGAACACTGTGTAAACATGCACGATGCATTCAAATCTAATAATTACAAACATCCTGATCAGTGTAATCATATTGCCCCTCATGTTTTCCCAGATTACCTTGATAATGGCAACAATAAGATGGCTATCCAGCAGGCAGATAAACTGCTGAAAAAGCATAAGGACCTGCACTGTGCCAAGGTAAGTTGCTATGGAACTATTGAAAGCCTTTAGTTTAGTTTTGTTAGTATTCTATGAAGCCTTGTGCCCCTGTTGGCATCATTTTACATGGATCTCTAAATATAAAAAGAATATATCAGCAGCAATGTATCCTTCCACCAACTCAGTTTTTCAAGGAAGACCAATGTAAACAAGAGATGAGTGACTGGTGTCAACGCAGTAACCTTTCAAATCTGTCTCCCTGATCAGTTCCTCACCTATATCGGAATCTGTTTCTTTGCATATTCCTTTAAGATATACACATACATGCACACATTTTTCACAAGAGCAGTCAGAGCACACAAGTTTGCTCAAGGACACTTTGACAGGGATGGACACATTGGCTGCTGTGGGGATCAAAGCTGTGACCTCATGGTTACCAGACTGTAACCACCAGGTGACCCTACTGTCAAGAAGCACTGGTACATAGAACACATTTAGCTGCCATTTTGGAAACCTCAAATCTGCCTTTATCATTGGTGTTGTTGAAAAGAAAACACTTCTTAAGCATCTGTCAGATGATCACAGAGTTCGCTTGAACACTTCAAAGTGACCTTGGCTTAAACATTCCGTGCTGTCTGGAATTACCATGATTTCAGAGTCAGAGACAAATAGTTGTAACTGTGGGATACCCCCGGGGCCCTGCTGTATAATTTTACCATGTGGTCACATGTTAAGGTATTTTGGAGCCACTAAGTGTATAAAGACAGTTTTATTTGCTGTCCTTGCGGTAGTCAGTGTGTGTGTGTGTGTGTGTGTGTGTGTGTGCGTGCGTGCGTGTGTGTGTGTATATGTTACAGGGCTAATCATGATTATTGAGCATTGTTCAAGGTGCCGAAATAGGTTTAATTCACTGTACTACACTGTGCTACTGTAACTACAGTGCTTCACTGCTCTCATGACAACAAAATTTAGCTTTTCACGCTCACATGATGTCAGTGAAGTATTTTCCCTAACATTTACCTATAGGTAGATGTGGCCATTGACCATGTAAGAGATACCCATATTGAAAGTAGAGACACTGGAGAGAATAGAGAGATTGGCTCATTTGTTAGGAAATGGCTAGGAGTCCAACAATGTCTTAGCAGTGTAGCACTGTATGGGAAGGATTCGCTGAGTATACCTCTATCATTCATATGTGCCAGGAGGAAGCGACAACCTGTCAGAATCTGTCGAGAAAAAGAAGCATGATTGGGAAAAGCGCTGGAATGTAGAGGCATATAGGATTGGCTTCGTTACTGGAAAAATGTGGTTCCATCAGCCCACAACCTCAACCAGTGTCTAGGTGAAGAAAGACCCAACATGTCCTCTGTGTTCAGAAACAGAAACACCCAGATGCATCCTGTCAGGATGTAACGCTAATCTTCCCCAAAGGTGATTCACATGGCGGCATTAGAAAGTTTTGACTTTCCTGGCAGCAGCATTTGGGAGTAAATGAACAGCAATTATTTTTTAACTGTTTAGAAGAGAGTCCTAATCATCACATTGGCTTTGCACTTGAAGACGAACAGATTATTATTATTTTATTATATGAGCAAGTTTTATTATTGAGACTGGGCTAGCAGTTTACAGTCCCACCAGAGATGGCCAGCACCAGCACCTGCTTCAATGCTGTTCACTTTGTAGAGCTCACTGCACCATGGGAGGATGCAATAGATGAGGCAAATGAAATCAAGAAGTTTAGATACACTGGGCTCTATTTTCGTGCTGGCGCTAAGCGACGCTATGTCCAAGCGCAAGTGAATTGGCAATTTCATTGGGTGCAAATCAATATTTCGCGCCTGCGCCCAGATTGACATTTTCGTGGCGCGCATAAAGGCGCAATATGGCGCAATATGGGTTGGGCTCGCGCAATAGGGGGTGTGACAATAAAAACAGTCGGCGCTGTGCAAGTTTGGTATTGAATAATGAGTTTACGTTTCTGCCGAACCAGACCCCCTCTTAGTGCAAACGTTGACACTCTGTGCTATTTTGGTGGTTTTAGTAATGCACATCCTCGCCTTGCATCATTGAGCCGCTTCCTATATCTCTTCCTACTTCTCAGAGGACCCAAGGATGAGGCTGAGACAATCGCTGTCACTTCCCCCCCAAGCTGTTTTTACATCATTTGGGTTTTGGGGCTTGCCTGGGGTTCCATAAATGAGCTCTTGGTGCGACCGCACCTCACGGACGAGCAGGTCCGTTTCCTCCCGTGAGAAGCGCTCCTTGCGCAACCGTTCAAATGTCTCTGCCATTTAGAAATTGTGAGTTTGCTCTAACGCTGGCGCACTGTTATTTAAAGGGATTGAAATCAGCTCCTCTGATTGGCCATAATGAAACCAAACCCCCACCACACCCATGTGCATTTTTATAGTTAATCCAACTTCCTTTACAACTGTGCCGGCCTGCGACATCACCTCTTCATACACGAAATTATCAAAATTGAGTTACACATGCCTTAAAGCGACAGCGCCGTGAATTAGCACCAGTGTCTGCGCCTGCATCATTATTGACCAAAATAGAGCCTACTGAGCTAGTTGAGGCTGAACAACAAGGCTAGAAAGCTCGGGTACACCCTGTGGAAGTAGGACACCATGGATTTGTAGCCACATCAACTACTAGTTTACTCACAGAGTTAGAGATTCATAGTCCGGGATCATTACATCAGGCCACCAAGGTTCACTAGCCTCTGAAACAGGACTCTGACTGAAAGGAAGGACACCAGCTGGGCTCAAAACGGAACGTAATGGAAGTCTTACCTTGTATCTTATGATGGCATAGCTATGGTAGGAGTCGGTAGTCATACACCATGCTCGGCTATGGCTATAATTGTCTTATATAATCAAACTTAGGGAAAGTTTCATTAAATTTACTGTTTGTTGATAGATTTTGGTGTCTGAATGACTGATTGGGCTGCTTCAAACCTGAAGGGTCAGCAGTCCCTTAGTCCAGTGGTTCCCAAACTTTTTCTGTCAGGCCTCCCTTTTATGATATAGCAACATTTTTGAGCATTTATGGTTCTCCGTCTGATTCTGCGTGTAGAACACCGAAACACTAGACGACAGTGTTGTGCTTTGGTAACACAGAAGTAATAACAACAGAAGGAGCAGTGTTTACATTCACTGAACCTATGGTGGGACGTTCCCACTTGATAACCTCAGTCACATACCCCAGTCTCTCCTCCAACATCCAAGTGTCCCAGACTAGCACATGGATGGGATAGTTACAACAGATCCTATGTATTAATACACTTCAAGAAGTCTGTGTGACAGGTACACAGCCATACAGAAGACGATGTAAAACTAGCAGGTGAAATTTATGGGCAAATGTATGAGTAATGCCCCTATGCTAGATAACATTATTATTATTCTGTTGATTACAAGTACATCATGTACCTGTGAGCTGACTTTATTTGTAGGTGGTTACAGTTGTTTGTCTCTGTTGTCTGTCCCTCTCTCTCTCTCCTCCCAGGTCCTAAAGGCCATTGGTCTGCAGAGGACTGGGAAGCAGGATGAGGCTTTCACTTTGGCCCAGGAGGTGGCCACACTCGAGCCCACCGATGACAACTCACTACAGGCTCTGACCATACTGTACCGAGAGATGCACCGCCGTGAGTACACACACCCACACACACTCGCACACATGCATATTGACTTGGAAGGCTGGTGACATTATTGGAATTTGTGTATTGTTTTGTCTGTTGTTACAGCCGAGTTGGTAACCAAGCTGTACGAGGCTGCGGTGAAGAAGGTTCCTCTTAGCGAGGAGTATCACTCTCACCTCTTCATGGCTTACGCTCGTGTGGGGGAGTACAAGAAGATGCAGCAGGTGAGAGAGAGCATGTGTCCGCAAAGTAACGAAAGGCATGTTGATGACTGATAACATATGTACCTTACTAATTAGTGTGTACGTCTTTGTCCTTTATAGGCGGGAATGGCCCTCTATAAAATCGTCCCTAAGAATCCTTATTACTTCTGGTCTGTCATGAGTCTGGTGATGCAGGTATGGGCAGGCTTTTGCAACACAGCCCTTGTCTGTACACACACGCTTTCACACTCCTGAAATATTGTCGTAATGAAGAACTGCGCTTGAATGATGCATATGCTCTGTTGTGGTTGGTCTCTGCACCTGGTTTAGGCCATTTCAGCACAAGATGAAAAGCTGGCCCAGACCATGTTCCTGCCTCTGGCTGAACGCATGGTGGAGAAAATGGTCAGGGAGGAGAAGATCGAAGCAGAGGCGGAGGTGAGTAGTGTAAAAAATATTCCCTTTACAGTAGTCTGCAAATTCATCAAGGTGTCTGCAGGTCCTGAAAAAGTTTTACCCTGTCTTAAATTATATGATCTAATCTCAAGGCCTAAAAGGTCGTGAATACAGTTAAATATATTGAAGTCTTCAGTTCAGTCTTGGAGTTCTGAAAAATGTCGTTTCTTGGTGAACTGTTTTGTTTGTTCTGTTGGGAAATGAGTCTAGTCATGCAGACTATAATCTGATAGGTCTAGGTTCCTTTTTTTTTTTCTCAAATGAAATTGGTTTTATATTTCATTCTAACTGGCATTCTAAGCTGATGAAACTTGCAGACACCCTGATTGATACTGCTGCCATTTGCTGCCACAAGCTTAATGGTGATAACATTGCTTGTAGTATTTACATTTGTCTCTGGTTTTGCATGTGTCACTGTAGGTGCAACTGTACTTCATGATCCTGGAGCGCCTGGGAAAGTGTGTAGAGGCTCTCGATGTGATCAGGGGCCCACTTGGGGGTAGGTGTGTGTGGTAGTGTGTAGTGTGTGTCTGATTGTTCTGAAGATTTCTATTGGTTGTGTAATTTCTGGTATGGAATTCCCCCTCACTGTGTCTATGTGTCTTCCCACAGAGAAACTGACCAGCGAGTTACAGAGCAGAGAGAATAAGTGTATGATGCTCTACCAGCGACTACAGCGCTGGCCAGAGTGCAACGCCCTGGCCCACAAGCTGCTACTCAAAAAGTGAGTCTGAGTAGACACTTCTGAGAATATCCTCCATGCATAAATGTCAAGCATTAACTATTACTGTTTTACAGATAATAGATACAAACACGTGTCTCTCTTTCCAGTCCTGATGATTGGCAATTCTATCCCGCCTACTTTGACTCCCTCTTTCACCTGATGGATCAGTCGTGGAGCCCACCAGAAGAAGGAGAACAGTGAGTACAGAGGTTGTTCTTTTTGAATAGATGCAGGTGTGTGGGGTGGCAGGATGGCCTAGTAGTTGGCTCCAGCTGCTCTCTAGTTGAGCCTGACCTGACCTCCATGTGGAGGGTGGCAAGAGAAAAGAGAGTTTCCCTACAGGGATCAATTGAATGTCACATCATCTAGCACTGTATTTTAATCTCTCTCTGTGTGTCTTTCCCTCTCTCTCCAGCTGTGCGGAGGGCTCAGTACATTATTCTGTGGCTGAAGTGGTGAGATTTGTGGAAGAGAGAATTAAGGGGGAGGACAGCAAAGAGTCTCGTCCGCTCAGAGGCCCCTACCTAGCCCGGCTCGAATTAATACACAGACTGAGAGAAAGGGGCTTGCCTGAGGAAAGAGAGCTAGGTAAATTCAGATTGTAAAATAATTACATGCCCATCTTCTTTAAAGGGTTTCACAAGTTGGCTCGACTCTTGGGCCTTATTATTTGACAGTCTGTTATTTGGTGTTAAACAGGTGAACCCTTAGAGCTAATGGTGCAGTTCTTTGGGAAGTTTGGAGACAAACCCTGCTGCATCACCGACCTAAAAATATACCTGCACCTGCTCTCCCCTGACCAACACGTTCAGGTAAAACACACACGCATGCACCGATTTATAGCAGTATCGTTGAGGTGCCTCTTGTGGACTGAAGTTGTGATACCCTTTTTTTCCCTCCTGACTTTTTAGTTCATTAACCGACTGGGTGAAGCAGTTCCATTGGGGGGAGAGGGGGAGGAGGGATTTGCTTTTCCAGAGGATACCAAAGCGCTACAGAGGCATTTGTGTGTGTGTCAGCTGAGCCGCGCGCTCGGACTGCATCACTCTCTCGACACGGATGGAAAACTGCGGCTTATCATGGAGCTCAAAGCTCACTATCGTCATGGACTACGGTTTGGTAAGAGCATCAGTTTTTGCTTTCTTAGACCCTTTTTATACTTGGCATTAACATGCGTTCTGGGTCATCAGATTGTCTACAGGTAGAGCAAATGCATAGAAACCAGATGTAAATGCACCTGAGGTGTATTTAAGAACTGATCAGGCAGGTTTTCAGTGCATATGAAGGAATATATAGGCTCAAAACACTGACAATGGACTATCATGTTTGAGTGTGAATGAAGCTACATCGTCCCACTCCTCCACCATCTACACACACTCACACATGCAACAGACCACACATACACAACACCTAGAGAGAGATAAAGAGAGGGATAAATGTTGCTCGGTAGCTACTTCAGTTCTCTCCACAGCTCCACCGGGTTCTCCTCCAGTTCGACGGTCCAGCAGAACCGGGACTTGCACTTTCCTGCTAGCATCACCATGTTTACTACTGTCTGTCTGTAGAGCTTTGTCATGTCACTGCAGGTGCTGATGTCAGCCAAAGACAGTGCACCTATTGGCTGTTGATCATGTAGCATTATAAATGGTGTTGATGACCATCACACACCTTTTGAGCCGAGACTAAAGACTAATAGTAAACCTGTTTGATTTTGTCATAACGGTCAAACGAGAAAAAAAGACTGCGTTAAGACGGCTCGGACTGAGGTTTCCACCTAGCGATTGTAGTGACAGGAGCAACTGCCGTGAGAGCCAGCAGGACGCCCTACTGTCAATTTTAAGGATGTAAATATTGCGACTACAGCGCTCAACCAGCGCTGTAGTCCAGGATCATGAAGTACAGTTGCACCTACAGTGACACATGCAAAACCAGAGACAAATGTAAATACTACAAGCAATGTTATCACCATTAAGCTTGTGGC
>OMOV01008303.1:1495-12118 GCA_900312565.1 Beryx splendens
GTGTGTGCTTGTGTGTGTGTGTTACACACCTCCACCTCCACAAATGTCTGAGTGCTGAGGCTGGGCACTCCTCTGTCCTCAGCCAATACAGATAGGTTGAAGAACTGCTGCTTCTCATAGTCCAGCTCCTTCCCAATCCTCAGCATCCCACTCACAGCATCCACCTGTACAAACATTACCTTACAATATCATATATTGTTTTATCAACAATTTATTCTTGTATTGTAATACAGTACATGTCAAAGCAAATACCATTGATGTTGTTTCAGTCACATTACTAGTAATTACATTTTTACAGCAGAGCATCAGCACATACAATAGTATACAAAGAGTGACATCACCTACCTCAAAAGTACCATTGAAATCGTTGATCAAGGAGTATCGGACCTTCCCACCTGGGCCGAGGTCTGGGTCCTGAGCCTGTACCCATGTGATCACAGCCCCCAGTGGGAGGTCCTCCAGCACTCTAGCGCTGTAGCTGCTGGGTATGAAAGCTGGGGCACAATCATTGACATCATCCACTATAATACTCAGAGTAGTCACTGCTGACCTCTGAGTGCCTCTTTCAGCCTTGTCTCTCACCTCAATCTTCAGGCTGAAAATTGGGAAGGTTTCCCTGTCCAACTGGCTGGCCACAAATACACCTCCAGTCTCTCTGTCAATGCCAAACTGAGGGACACTTGTCAGCAGCGTGTATGACAGCTGTGCATTTTGACCCACGTCTTTGTCGAATGCAGCGATGGTGATCACTTCCATACCGATGGCAGAGTTTTCCGAAACAAGAGCAGAGAAGCTGTCCTGAAAGAATTGGGGGTCATTGTCGTTTGCATCCTCAATGATCACTGTTAGTAGTCTCCAATTGGACATCTGAGGGAAGCCCTGGTCGTAGATGGTGATATTGAGGAGGTAACGATCCGACCTTTCACGGTCAAGTGGCTGTAATATGGTTATTAAACCATTCTCCATGTTGATATTGAAGCAGTTTTCTTTGTTACCGTCAAATATGGAAAAGAGAACGCGCCCGTTGAACCCTGTGTCACCATCTCGTGCTCTCACCTGAAATACGCTGGCACCAGCTACGAGGTCTTCCCTCACTAGAATACTAGTAGGCAAGGCCTCAAACTGTGGAGCCTGTTTGTTTACAGAGAAAAGTTCTGTATAGCTCTCTTCAACTCTTGACTTAGCCATATCAGAGGCCTTGGTGAGCATTTTTTCTGCCAGCAGCTGGGCTACCCTGGTCTCCTTGCAGTTAAACCCCCTGGGTGGAATCCTACCTCTCACAACTGACACATTAACAAACGTAGGGTCAGAGAAGATCTCTCCATCTGTAGCAACTACCTTCATGTTGAATATCCCACTTTTTAGATTAGTCCCTGCTAAGGACCTTTTCAACGACAAAGCCCCCGAATCTGGGTTTAAGGTGAAGAAGTCGAGTTCATTTCCAGACAGTATCCTGTACTTCACCATTCCCAGCTCATCCATGTCTACAGCAGACAGCGTGACAATAATCTGGCCGACAGGGAAATCACGGCTTATCATCCCCCTGCAGGAGACCCTCTCAAAAAGAGGCTGGTTGTCATTGATGTTGATCAGGCGAATTGTGACATTTACCTCATTCTCTCTTCTGTAAGGTGAACCCCAATCAGAGGCCCGCACAGTAAATGTATAGATGTCTTTTGATGACTCAAAGTCCAGGTCTGCAGTGATCCTCACCTCTCCTGTGTCCTGGTCAATGGTAAATGGTAGAGACTGCAAACCACTGATTGTGTGGGTTATATACCCATTTTCTCCTTTATCATCGTCCACAGCAGACACCACGAGAACGACGGTGCCGAGCGGTAAGCTCTCGTTGATGGAAATGTCATAGAATGGCCTGGTAAATACTGGTGTGTTGTCATTGGCATCCTCTATGATGATTTGAAGCTTTGTTTCTTGCTGACTGATAATATCAACCACCTCTATCTCCACAATATCCCGCGATATCGTCGTCAACTGCCTTGTGGTTATGATAACTCCAGTCAAAGGGTTTATATCAAAGCACATTGGCTCTGAGAGGGCGCCAAAGCTGTAATTGACATTTAGTGGAGGTGGGGAGATTTTAACCACTGCTACAACAGTGCCTGGGGGTGCTATTTCACTCAGCTTGACAATGTAAACATCTTTCTCAAACTTCGATACCACTGGTTCTGGCTTTTTTACCAACAACTGAACAACCTGGGTATTAGAAAACTTTGGCGGTATGCCCCTATCTTTAGCCTGGAAGGTCAGGTTGCAGCCATAGGGGAATTGATCCCAGTCCACCAGTTCTGATGTTTTCACCCTATACTCATTACCAACTGGCGACCGGTCAACCACAAACTGTTCTAAGGGGTCACCCTCAATAATAGACACCCACTCTATATCTCCAGCTACACCCTCGTCTTTGTCCTCCACAGTCACCACAGCATAAACCGGGTCCTTGTCCAACCACGACGGTGTGACGGCAGCTGCACTAAGGACAGGAGCAAAGTTGTTGACCCGCTCCACAGTTAGAACCAGCTTGGCGGTGCTGCTGATGCCATTGTTCCCATAGAGCTTCATCCCTCTGTCAACCACCTGCACCTCCAGCTCAATTTGGTCTTGTTTTTCCATCCTGGGTCGGCGGGTCAGGGTGACAACCCCACTGGTCGGGTGGACAGCAAAGAGCTCCACCCTGTTCTCGAAGAAGTAGTAGAACTCTCCGTTGGAGCCCACATCAGCATCTGTGGCTGTTACACGCCCAACACTGGCACCCAGAGGGGCACTCTCAGGAACAATGATGGAATAGGAGGTGGGGGAGAAGAGAGGTCGGAGGTCATTGGTATCCAGGACCTTGATATAAACAGTGGCTAAAGCCTCTAGGCCTCCTTGGGCAGACGCCTTCACTGTCAGCGTGTAATTGTCTTGTACTTCTCGATTCAAGATGGCACCACTTCCTCCATTCGTGCGTATACGGAGGAAACAAAAGTCTCCCATAACAAACTCCTCAGCCTGGAAGATCCCCTCGCTGTCTCCAGACTCAATGGAGTATTTAATGCCTAAAGAGCGAGGCGGCCCAAGAATGATGCCCATTTTGACATCGCTTCTTGTATAGGTCCTCGCTGCAGAGTTCTCAAAGATGGAGGCATTATAGGCGGGCTGGGTGAAGAGGAGCAGGCCTTGTGTGGACCTGGGCTCTTGCAGGAACTGGGAATGGCTTGAGTGGAGACAGAGGAAGAAGAAGAAGAAGAAGAAGAGAAGGAAATGGAGGAGGAGAGAGAAGCTGGACAGAGGCAGCATAATGTGCCAAGGATTAGGCTTCATCACCATTCCATCATCCAGTCACCCTAAATTTGGAAGGAAAAACAAAGACAAACAGATCTGGATTCACTGGTGAGGCATCTATTCTATGTGCTATAATTTAGATATAGCTAAAGTGTGACACAAAAGTTACAATCACCACAGCGGTATGATACCATATTCAATGTAGAGCTCAGTTTTTTCCCCACATAGTTTGTACTAGATGAAATATATTTAAAAAACAAACAAAAAACTTTGCATTCACAAAAATATGCACCAGGAAAGCATTGCTTTCCTGGTGCATATTTTATGATTATCAATCTCAACATCATTGACAAATGAGAGAACCTCTTATGCTGTAAAAAGTCTCCATCTTAACAAGTCATTATATTATTGAGTCTTAAAACTGCAATTTTCTTAAAATAAGTGAAAAATAAGTCTGCCTTATTCTGACTTGTTTCAAGATACTGACACTAATTTCTGGATGCATTTCCATTTCCATGCATTGGAAACAATTGTTATCTCACCTCATTAGCAACATTTTTCTTAGTTTAAGAAAAACAAGATTTTGAAGGCTGAATATGAGACTAAATGACTTGCTAAGATAGACTTTTTTGCAGTGAACAAACATATGAAAAAATCAGCTGAAATATATAAATAAAGGCTATGAGTTAATATATTGGAATAAATAAGACAGGAATGGCTAAAAATAGAAACTGCAAGGACTTGAAACCTCGAGCCAGTGACTACTACAGTAGGTGTGCCTATGGGACTCAATAAGACAAAACTAAACTAGGACATAAGATAAGAGCTGAGGACGGTCTACTCTGCAGGGATATAGGCTAGCAGAAACACTCACAGTATTTGGGTGTTTCTGCTATGTTCCAAAGTTATTATGAAGTTAACTCAGACTAAAAGTGGGCCTTAAACTAATTTTAGCAACTGACAGTTCTAAGAGAAAAAGAAGGCTACTCAAAAACCTATATTAGCTGTTAAAACTAAGGTCTTTGAAACCTTGCACACATTGCCTAATAGCCTATTTCTGAATCTGGTCATGAAAATACAAAAAGTTAAACTGAAAGTAAAGGAAATAGGCATTTAAAAAAACATATTTACGAATCACAAAACAGAATAACGATTGACATTTGAAAAGTGGGCTAACTAATGGGCTACAAATTCGATATGCAACCTCGAAAATAAATACTCATGTAAGCAATTCTTAAGGTTAAGGCAATAGTCTGTAGCCTGCCAAACATTAAGACTTGACCGATTCAAACGAGCATTTCCCCAGACAGAGCCCATCCTGGGAAATCCAGGGGTGCATGCTCTCCCGTGTCCATGCCTGAGTGCATGGGGCTCATCTCCATGCATAAGCCTCAGGAGTGAATTACATTCACTTCAGGCATCACATCGTGCCTTACCTTTAGACGAAACAGCCATAGTCATGGAAAGTGTTTTCCCCCCCATCCTTTCCCCGACAGTCGACTGTCAGCTGAAGAAAGAAAAGAAGCAAAAAGCTCCACACAGTCGCTCAAAACTCCGTGGGGATGTGCGACATGGAAAATTCACATGCACATATCCCGGCCGACACGCAATGTCTAATAACTAGGCTATAATCATCCTCACACATTGCCCCCATTTCTCATACATTTGACTATTGTAGCCCTTACACTACATTAGGCGCACTAATGTGGCTCTTTCGGCAATGGCCAACATAAAACTGACGTTAAATCAAACGGGCAGGCATAGGATAAGGTCCGATAACAAGCTGAGATAAAGAACTGAGGTTTAACGCAAGTTTGGAAGCGGTCTGCATCAGTTGTCGCTTATGGGACTATGTGCGCTCTTACGGGATGGAAGGTAGTGGTACTTGGGGCGGGCTGGACACGTTCGTCGCTCGGCAAATTCCGACTTTTGCCGAACACAGCCGACAACATCCGGAAGTCTGGTAAATCGAATGCAGACCAGTTCGAGGTTACAGCGGCCCCGTACTGTAGCTCACAAACTAGCTCTGTCGCTACTTTTTTATGTTTCTTTTCCTGTTTAGCTAGCGGTTTTCCTTGTTCAGCCCTTCACCTGTTCATAGCACCATGTCAGTTTTGTGTTACAATAAAGGATGCGGACAGAGGTTTGATCCAGAGAAGAACGCTGATGGTGAGTAGTGTCCTAGCTAACGTGGTTTTGCCCTGTACAGTGCGTTAGCTAGCCTCCGATCATCTGGAAATTTCTATCGAGCACGGATGTAAGCTAGCTGCATGTTAGCTGGCTGGAGCCATCAGTAGTAACTGTAACGTTATAGCTACAGTTGTTTGTTAATTCCTTGGTTAACATGTAACTTAACGTTGCTGTTATTTATCGAGGTGTTTCTAACGTTGTCCCGTAATCTCAAGGTGCTGGTAACGTTAAATGATCACGATAGGCTATTTAAGGTAATCGGATAGAGTGTACTTTAAAATAGTCTAGAAGAAATTAGTTAATCGCGGTTTAAAACACACCATACAAATGGTTTAGTTACGTTACTTCTGGACTGAAACCCAAGACCCGGTGTGAAAACAAGACCTAATGGGGTAACGTTATAGTAACGTTATTAGGAACTTTTCTCAAAACTTGGCCTGCAGGATCAGACAAAATCATTGAAACACTACATGAAAATGGACTTAAACTTTGACCTTTTAACAGCTACGCAGACCAGTCAGTTTAGATGAATGCCAGGTGATAGTATGGGTCAGTTTTAAAACAGGACTGACGATCACCATTTTCATATGGGAGCTTTCAATGCAACATAAGGCAACTGACAGAGTTTCAAAGGGGCAAACAGCTAGTAAGTTAACTTTCCTGAATTGCAGATGTATTGATTACAACAGCTGCAGAATTATTTAATGCAGCAAGGGGGACATTCTTAAAAATCATAACAACATTATGCCACCGACAAACTGTATTGGTCAGTGGATGATCGCCAGTGATAGATGGCTGCTTGTATGGATACTTACTCAACAAAAAATTCACTACAGCATCAAATCACAACAGAATCTAATCAACAAAATGTGTACATCATGAGCTTCGCAAAGCAGGTAGGGTATTTAGGCCGAGACTGCCAAGAAAGCTCTTGTACCCAAGGCCAGCACACAAAGATACATAACCCAGTGTAAGGAGCCAAAACATTTAATGGTCTGATTTGCCGTATTTCACCCTTTTTTCCTACAACTACAGTGTGCCTTCAACCCACAATATCAGTTACCAGCCGCTAAACATGGTGGTGGATCTGTAATGATGAGGGCAGCCATCTCCTGGGGGTCATTAGGTCTGATGGCTGCTCTGGGAGGTTGTGTAATGGCCAAAGAATATACAGACATTTTACAGGGTCAGGTGTACCCTATGGTACACTGATTGCTTATAATCTTCCCTCATTCCAAGATGATGATGTCTAAATTCACACTCCTCAAATTCAGCAGTGGTTTTATGAACACCAGGACGAAGTGAAACGCCTTCCATGGCCTCTCCAAGGACCAGATCAAAACATCATTGAACCTTTATGGGAAATTCTCAAGTGCCGAGTGCAAAGTAGATTTCCACTTCCTTCATCCCTCAAAGCACTGAAGGCTTTTCTTCTTGAAGAATGGTCCAATATCCCACTAGACACAGCTCAGGGCTTGTTTGACACCCATTACAAGGATGAGTGAAGCTGTTCTGAAGACAAAGGCTGGCCCTACTCCTTATTAGGTACTTTGTATTCCTCTGCTGTTAGGTGTTTTCTTACTTTGTACACCATATGTATTTTGTGGTGTTTGAATGGAACTAGAGTGAAATAAAAGCAACCTATTACGATCAATATTAGACACCATAGCATGAGTATGGAGGGCATATAAAGCCCAATAAAAGATAGAGCAAATAAAAGTTTCTGTTTCAAAACTGGGATATTGGGTCACTGAGTAGAGTGTGTACCGTATAAGGCTCAGTCCTTCCCACAGCGACCCGGGTTCAAATCCGGCCCGCATGTCCTCCTCTCTCTCTCTCTCTCTCTCTCTCTCTCTCTCTCTCTCTCTCTCTCTCTTACTCTCTCTCTGACTCTCTCTGTCAATAAAGCATAAACACCTGAAAATAAATCTTAAAAAAAACAAAACTGGGATATTTGTAAATAGGCTAAAGTGTGAATTTTGACTGTGCCAATGAAAATATTTTTTGGGGGCTCAGATTAATCAGAATACTTGACTAAAGTGAGTTTACTCTAATCTCTGTTGACACTGACATCCTGTTCTTCTACTCTGTCTTTGACCAACAACATTAATTTGAACTTAGCCCTGGCATACCACGTCATTAATGTAGTCTAAATACAAAGTCAGATATGTTTAGAAATATATTTACTGTCTCCATTCACTGCTTTCACTAAGCTTTTCACCCAAGTCACTATGTAACTTTCGTCCTAACCCGAAATCTTAAAGTTGCATGGTACTTGCTTAAAGGGTAATATTTGGCCACATGCTCCAACCTAATAGGGGGGCAGCATTTCACCTCCTACCACCCTCCTGCATGGGAAAACAATGCACTGCACTTTTCTTTGCTTTTAGCTAGATTGATAATTCAGATTAGCCTGACATGGTTTGAAAGCTACCGGCACCCAAATATGATTTAATCACGTTCGTAACGTTAGTAATGTAACCAAGCGACCTGGGTAGTCTGTTACAGTAAGGTTAGTTCAAATGCTAACTTTCATGTATATGGATGGAGAATGCTAAAACCAGTAGCGCCTATACTCGGGCACGTATAGTAAAATAAAAAGACAGCTTTAGGTGGTCTAACCTAGTTTGTTAGTTAGTGGATTATTCAAGCTTTCTAACCAAGTAGGTTCCATTTGATAGATTTGGTAGTTTATTCCATGGCAGCTTCAGCCATCGTTGTGTTTATGCCATTCATTGACTAACGAGGGCTTCTTCTTCCTCTCATTTTGGACTGAGGGCACACTCGACGCTACAGTGACTCACTTGCGGTACAAGTGGTATTACAGGACAGGCCAGGCCGGGCCGGGGCTAGCTGGTTAGCATGCTAATTTCAGTATATCTCTGCAACACAATACATAGACTTCTTTGACATCACGTCGCAACTGTTATTTCTCAACATTCTTTTGGTCATTTTAGGTCATTTTTGGATGTTTTAAAATAAGTCCGAAAGTAACGGGAGCAGAGCAAACGCATTGTTGATTTTGTTATTGTCATAGGATTTGTTGACGGTAAGCAGTGCATTAAAAAACACCAGCCTTATCCTTTAAGTCCACTGTGGAGAATAGGGACAGACTTATGCTGTCAAAAATATCAATTAAACCAGTTGAGCGCACATTAACAAACAAGCAAACTAGTTATGTGCTGCTCAATTTCTAAAATACAAAAAGAAAACATTTGTTATAGGCCTAATGTCTGAACCAAAGCACTTGATTCTAAGAAAAGTCATATTTACAAGGAGCATGTGAAGGCAGCATCGGACACTGATGACCGAGTCCTTTAGCATCTCCAAGCAAGAGGTAACTGATGCTGTAATGTTTTACCTAGCAAAGGATGGTTCCCATCAAACAAGTTGAAATTCGAAGTTTCAACAGTTTGCTCTTAGCGCTTGGCCCAAAAAAAAATGTAGTTCTGAAAGTGTTATTACATGACTGTACTCAGCATGCTGTGTGAAAAAATAGGCCGACGCAGATGTAACTGCATGTTTTTCCATAATGAGCAATCTAACCATTCCTTCCCTGGAAGCTGTGCCGTTTTTGTTGAATTTTTGAAACTAGAATTCACGAAAATAGGTCAGAAAAAACCGACTTTAACACACATTTTGTTCACATGTGGTGTGATGCTGGTGGGGCTAACACTGATGCGTATAATATTGCGTCTGTTGTTTCTGAGCTAATCAAACTTGTGTTGTGTTTTCCAAAGATGCATGCATCTACCATCCAGGAGTTCCGGTATTCCATGATGCGCTGAAGGTAAAACGTCTGTCTGCACACGCACAGTTAACATGTCATGTCAGCTGGTCGGCAGTGACTCAGTGCCATGTCTCTTTCACCTTCTCCAGGGTTGGTCCTGCTGCAAGAGAAGAACTACTGACTTTTCAGACTTCCTCAGCATTGTTGTAAGTTTTGCATACGGATGTAACCCTTTCCACTCTCTCGGTGTGATGTGAACACACTTTCTTGGATAATCTGTTTCCTCCAGGGTTTTCATGCAGGCCGAAACGGTCATGTTTCTGTTGCCTATTGTTTGCACAGACACTGACTACCACCTTTGCCGTAGCCGTGTCAGCATGAACTCTCATTGTTCTCGAGTCCAACGCAGTGATTTAATGCCGCTGTTTCTTTCCCCCCTGAGGGTTGTACAAAAGGTCCCCACAACAAAGAGAAGCCCCCCGAGCCGGTGAAACCTGATGTGAGGTCGGCGGGGGAAAAGAAAGACGCGGATGACCAAAAACCAAAGTTTAACGAGTACATCATCTCCGCACCAAAGCCTCTGGAGGCTATATGCAGACCGAGGTAGTGCAGTTGGCTCCAAAAGTATTTGGACAGTTACCCTTTCTTTGATATTTTAATCCGTATCAGAAGAACACTTAAAGCTCTGCAGCTTTTCTTTTGTACATTGTGCCCCCATTTTAATGTAGCAGAAATGTTTTTGGAGATATAAAGATTGGGCCTGCGTTAAAAATACAATTCTAAACATGCAAAGAGTTATATAAAATCTGCATACTAAAAGACAAAGAACAAACAGACCAACAAGAGCAAACTTATTTTCCAGTCCATCCAACAATACAACTTCCATTTTAATACTGTATATCCTTATGAACTAGGGATGTTAATTTAGGGCAAAAAATTTAACCGACTACCAACCCTCTTTAACCGGTTATTAACCGTTAACCGACAAGATTACTAGAGAGCAGTGTCCGAAATTAACTTTTTTTTGACTCACCGGCCAAGGTGGCTGCTAGATGAAAAAATCCACCGGCCAAGCAGATTTTTTTAACGGCCAAAACAACAAAAATAGTCCAGTTTACTTCACATTTAATCCTCGTGGTTTGGGATGTTGTGTGTTGACAGGACAGTCAGCGTGTTATCGCTGCCTCTCGTAAAATTTGAAACGGCAAAACAGCCGCACGAGCACGGCGTCTATTGGTTGCCATACTGCTTCCAATTCTTCCGGTAGAGTAGCGAGGGTGTCCCGTAGTTTGTCAAGAGAGTGCTAACGGCAGCTAGCAGCAGACCGGCGGCAAGTTAGCTGATGTCCCGTACGGTAAACGTTGCTGAGAAACTAGGGGAGCTCGAGACGGTCTGTGGCTGGCGCTCTTACACGCACACAC
>OMOV01008392.1:1906-19372 GCA_900312565.1 Beryx splendens
AATGCAAAGAGAACTTGAAGCTGCTGGTGTCACTGAATCAGGAGACGTTGCAAGTGATGTCGACCATGGCGTGCTAGTACATGATTCTGATGTCAGCAAGGACATAAGAAGTTTTCAAATGCCAAATTCCTCTTCGTTATTGGTGTTATATTCTGTTATTTGAGCAAACACATGCTTTTACAGGCATGCTTTTATATGTTTTAAGAAGAAAGTGACATCATGGAGAAAGGCTTGATATAATTGTCACTAAACCTCATGCATACGATACCTCATAGACCGTTAGTCAAAGCTGATTTGAACTGTGAGCTGAATGTTTTGCATTGTAGCAATGTTGTCTTATATTTATTGAGAGTACCCTATTGTTTATCAATGCAGTATATTACGGTAGTATCTTCTTGTATTTGAATTAATGAATATCTGAATCAGTAAATTATCACATTCATTCATTCGTGTATGCAACGAGTTGGATGATACTGTTGCAACCTGTTTTATGAAGGCCCTGGAAAAATGTACATGCAATGAATGGAAATGTTATCATGAAATAAATTATCAGTAAATGAATTGGTGTTGCTGTCTGAATGGGTGAAAAGTGAACTTATTTGAACATGACCAAGAAGAAATCAGATGGATTTTTTTACTAAACTTACAGGCTGTGGGATGATGATGTTTGAAAACTTTCATTAAAGAATAAGGAGCGGTCTGCCTAGATGTTAAAACAGAGACTTCATTATAAACAAGGAATTGTACCATTTGACCAAAAAAAAAAATGCATCTCATACAGTTAAATGTTGTCATCCCACTGCTGCCAACTGTATCCTGATGGCGTTGTTGTAGCAGGGTGTCTTTGTCTCTGTCCAAACCTTCTCCTGCAATGTTTGATTTTGTTACTCAATATGGCCTGAGAGCATGTGTGCTCTTTTATATTGCTGGCAACAGGATAGACCATGTTCAAGCTGTTCATGATGCAATAAAGTTTAATGTAATGTTTATAGGCCTATATTCAAATCCACCTAAAGTCACTTAACCCAACTCTTTATTTGCAGAATAGAGTTAGCCCAGCTTTTTTAGACTGACATAAATCTAATAAGCCTACATCATAGTAAATAGCATCAAAATGATGCAAGTTGTGTGAGGGTAGGGCCTTTTAAGGGATAAAGCATAAATCAATACTTTTCTGAATTGATTTTTTGTTGACTGGTGGTCATAGTTTACCAGCTTTCTTACCATTGCATCACTGCCTGTATTATTTTGAAGTGAACTCTGCCAACAGCCTGGTCAACTGAGAGCGCTTTGGCTGATAATCCATTACGCGTGGCAGCTCGACCTGCTGACACGGTGTCGACCACACAGGTGCTGTCAGCGCGAAGGGCCACGTAGACCTGCTCGTGTTTGTTTACAAATAGACACATTTGTCATGAGTGTTTGCTGAGCTGTCTGCTCTAATTGCTCTTTTCCTTTTCCACTTTGCTTTAAATGTGGCCACGGGCCTTGACCTAATTTGGGTAGGTGTTTTACGCACAATTGGATAAAAAAGACCCATCTCCGTGCCGTTATTATAAGCTGTAAAACGGATAAACGGATAGTTCCCTTACCCATTTAATCATAATTGATGAAAAGTAAAAGATTTCCTCTGGCTGAAAGCAATATGCCACTCGAGGCCGTGATTTACAGTTATTTTATAATAGCTAAGATGGTTTCTAAATCACTTTAAACCAGCGCCTCGAGTGGCTTATAGACTATAAAGACAAAAGTTAATGTGTTGAACTAATATCACAGTAGAAAGACCCGGCAGGGCGCAGGGACAATCTGGCCCGGTGTCCCCAGGCGGAGGGCAGGTTTGACGCGGAGCACCTGCTGTAATGGCGCCGTTATGCGCGGTACCACTTTACACTTCAGGCCAGAAAACCGTTAGCCTGCACCAACCTAATCTCCGAGGACGCTGGCGCTCCCTGGAGACCAAATAAATGCATTTGATTGGGCCACAACTATGGGGCCGCGGCACGGAGCGGCACAAACCGGGAGAATTTAGGCTATATCAACTCTAAATCAAACCATGTCCTGCTTCAGTCCCCCGGCATCAGTCAAACCTGGACTGATAAAATGCAGAGAGACAGAAAGGTGTTTGGTGCTATCTGTCCCAACAAAATGGGCCAACACGGGAGAAGCGCTGCAGCAGACAAAAGGGTAAGACATCTTTCTTAATAGCATTTCACACACAATGCAGTTACGTTGTGTTGCATTAAAAGCCTTAACTCCTACCTACAGGGCAAAGTGATGATGCCGAGGAGCAGCAGTCCAGTCACCGTGTACATAGATAAGCTCCCCTGCATCATTGAACAGGGTATGCACAACTGTCACATCATGGTTGAACTTGATGCGTGTCTAAACACATATAAGCACGTATCTATAAGACAGACCATAAGTGTAAATACATTCCAAGGGTTGCACCATCCAGTCACACCAAGCTTGTCTTGTATTACAGCATTTTCAACAATTGCGTGGGATGATTTGGAAGGCTGCGCGTCTGTGGCCAAACGGGAGAGCGACTCCCTTGACTCTCAGGTGAGGAAAACTGATTATTTTTCGTGTAAGACATTGAATTGTTCTTACAGTCTGCTGCTTATGTAAATGCGTGTATTTCTATGTTACTACACCTGCGAGAGTGGGGGGATCTTGTCCTCTACCTGCAGTGCGAGTGCTGCATCACTCCCACGCGTTAATGTTTGACAGTGCGGAGAGTGCTGGAATTCTGCACGAATGGCATTGTAGTTTGCTCATGACACGCAGGCTACCTATAGCCTACAGAGCCTTTCTCCTAATTGGCTGGACCTCACAAGTTTTGTCCACAAACTGCCACTTTGGCACAGCTTACCTGACGCCCAAAACACATTTGCATCCTGCGCCTTTACGCGACCACACACCATGACCACCGAGACATGCTCCGCTATGAACTCACATTACCGTCCTTGGTCCTGGTGGGATTTTCAGGTAGAACAGATAAATCTGGGGGCATTTATGTTTTGCCTTTTCTGTGGATTATCGATAAATTCATATAGCTGTTTTTAACCGTTCATTTTGTCTGTTGCCCACAGGTGACCGAATCTGATGGAGATGACCAAGACTTTGGAGACTATGCGCTGGACTTCCTGGCAGGTGAGAAAACCAAACAGAGCTTCAACTGCAGAGAGATGCAACATTTAAATCCCAGTTATGAATGTGTGCAATACTGTTAAGGCTGCTACTTCAATTACTACTGCTACTCCTCCTCCTCCTCCTCCTCCTCCTCCTCTTCCTACTACTACTACTACTGCTAATAATAATAATGATGATGATGATGATGATGATGATGATGATAGCCTAATAATCATCAACATCATCATCTTTGGTGTTAAGGAAAACCTGGAAAACCTCTGAAGAAGTGATGACTGAACCCCTGGGTGTTTGTCTCCTCTGTCAGATTCTCCTGCCACACTGGAGAGCAGTCTGTCTCCTGCTGGACTCGTTCCATTCCAGGGCTGCATCATACCCCCCCTCACCCCTCACCAGGACTTCTCTCCAGAGGAAGCTCTCCATAACTCGTCCCCAGCGGCAGGCGATCCCCATGCCCAGGATGGAGCTCTCTGGAAGGGCATGGCCTGGCATCAAGGCAGGGTGTTGGAAGATGCCATGGAAGTCAACAATCAGGTAAATCCTCACACTAAGATTTATGGCTAGATTCCAAACTGAAAGCCTGGTTTCTTTTCTGCGGACTGAATGACTGGTACACACAATGATGCAATATTTATTTGATCCCCTTCTTTATTTGGATCTATTTCAGCATGCCACACATAACACAGCATGTGATGGATATATGAGTGGTGTAATATATGATGATGGCTCTAACTATGTGGTAAATAACATGTTGAGTGGTAAAAGAGATTTCAAGGGGCGCCCCGGTAGATCACCGAGTAGAGCGCGTACCACATAAGGCTCAGTCCTTCCCGCAGCTACTCGGGGTCGAATCTGGCCCACGGTCATTTGCTGCATGTCCTCCCCTCTCTCTCTCCCATACCTTCCCGTTTCTCTCTCACACTGTCACTGTCAAATAAAGCATAAAATGCCAAAAATAAATCTTTAAAAAAAAGAGATTTCAAGCCCCTGCTAATGGCCAAATGAATCAAAATCAAACCTGGTCAAAATTTTCAGTTGATTTTGATTTTTTAAAGATTGATTAGTTGATTGATTGATTATTTTATTAATTCATTCATTAATTTATTCATTCATTCAGTTTTGGTGCTGTTGCGTGAAAACTTTGTATCTCCAAAATGTCACCTTTTAGCGAAATAAGAAAAATAAACGTGGTTTTACCTTGACCACCACATGTTTTTGTCTGTTTGAGTTCATCCAATGTGGTTTATAATGGTGCGGGGTTGTAGAGTTTGTCTCAGTAGAGAACCACATAATCCTTCGATTAAAGTTAAAACATAAAACTCACCGGAAGTGGAGTTACGAGGTTTTCACACAACAGCGGCGAGTATCTAAACAGTATCTAAACCCAAAGACTTCCTTCATTGCAACACAATTGTGTATTACACTTTAGTGCAACATGCATAGTACCTTGCTCATTACACATAAAAAACCCATGTAAGCAGACACACTTGCCATGTACAGTAGGTGATGTGTAGTTGGATCACAGGTCCATGTTGAGGCACGGAGGACTGAATAATGTGCCCTGTCACTTTGCTCAGGCAGTATGATGGAACAGACTTGTCTCTCTGTTTCTGCAGCTCCATGACACTCTGCACAGAAAAAAGGAAGAGATCGACTCGCTCCAGGAGAGAAACCTTCACCTCAGGGAGCTGGCCAGCCGCGCCAAGCACCTGGCCTCAGTGCTTGAAGTGAGTACAGAGAGCGAGACATGATGGAGAGACAGACAGATACACACACAAACACACAATCATACACATAGACACAAACAAACAAACACATACATGCACACACCTGGTTTCAAGCTGGATTCATAAATGTATGTCTAAGCTTTATTCCTGTGGGTTTTACATTTCCATCCTTTTCTCTCGTAGAAGCTGATGACAGTCAGAGACCCAAGTGGAAGAGAACCAGTGAGGCCTTGCAGTGATAAAACTTCTGCTTCACTGAGTCCCTGTAAGCGGCAGCGACTGGATGAGGGATGTGAAGCAGAGCCGCCCGGCTCCGTCGAGGACATCCTGAGGGACATCAGCACACGCTGCAATGCTGTCCTGCACAGCAGTGCTAACGGCCCCAGACCGCAGCAGGAACCAGAGACAATACGCATGTACGGTGCATTCTCATCCCTACAGACTTCAATCGCCAAGAATGGCAGTGTGAGCATGGATGGAGCAGAAGCAGGGGAGAGCGACTCGTCTTTCCGGACTTCTGTTAGAGACCACTGCACCATAAGAACCCAGGTGTTTCCTCATGGACGTGCCTTCACCTCGAGGACCCAGCATGGAGGATACCGCTTTCGCTGGGTACCCGACCACAGCTGAAAGCAGAGTATCACAATCTCCCAGAAACCACCGTACCTATTTTAATGGGTTCAGTCGCCCATTTTAAGGTGCCATAGGACTACATTCAAGTCTGGTAGGAAGTGTGGGTGGGCAACTACTGCTAATGCTTAGCTAATAACCTATAGTCATATCTGTGAATGATTAAACGGTGTCTTCCTCAGGTAGCTTGCTAAGCTAATCAGCCAGAGCTGGAGCTCAACAAAGGAAATAATACTGCCCAAGCTTTTATTTACGCTGTGTTTCTGTTTACATGACCCAAAATGTAATGATCCAACCAAACAATGGAGCCTGCAACAATGTCATATTTACTTTTACACCTCACTGTACAGTATGTGTTTCACACCTGTTTCAAATACAGAAATGATGCCAAAGTTTGCAAAATTAAAAAAAAAGTAATGAAAACTAATATTTTTTAAAGTTGACTTGGCCCATGGAGTGATTTTATTATAGAAGGAGAACTTAGGTGATGTATAAACAAATGGAAAGAAACAGTTTTCACTGAGAACTTTCCTTGTTTGAGCAGCAAAACAAACGTAACCCCATGACCTTCTTAAGCAGCAGGTACTTCCTTCCCGTTTGTCTCCGTCTGAGTGGCTGTGTGGTCTGACACAGGCCGGAGAGTCATGACGCATTGCAGTCAGCATCCGTGTTCATTTCCTTCTTTGTTTTTAAATCGATTTTTCCCAATTGCGGGTTTTGACGTATGAAACCATATCATATAAACCCTTCTGGTAATGGCTTAGCTGGATGAAAAGTGTATTCAGTGTAAAAAAAAAAAGATTCAAGGTAATTTAGTCAGAGGATACACCTCTTCTATATTTCCAAACAACTTTTTGCAAGTTCTGTTTTTCATCTTGGATTAGAACAAGTGAGGAAATGAAAACAAGAAGATGAGATAAACTAATCTAGAGAGGATGTGACCCTCTGACCTTTGCGTAGCTGTAATGTAACCTTCCTTTACCCTCACTGCTCAGGGCTTCAGCTGTAAAAAGCGTGTGTGTGTGTGTGTGAGGCAGAGCGGCCCACAGGACAGCGTCAAACCTCAGCTCAGACACCTGTTCAAACTCCACAACCTTCGTCTGTTTGCTTAAGAGCACTGAAGGCAACCCTCCAGCCCAGCATCATTACAGTACTGCTGTCATGAGCACGCCTGTTTGAGGGGGATTTAACAACACAAATGAAGATAAGAAGATACTGATAATGACATGGAGGCCTGATGAGTGTGTTTGCACAAGCCTGTCACTGTCTGTGCTGTAAGTTCAGGGGAAGTGACATCACAGCAGGTAACGAGGCACGTTGGTAGGAGTTAATGAAGAATTCAAGTTATGAAATATCACCCTGATGTATGTATGTAGCTGAAAATGATTGGTGATGTATTAAAGCGCAAAGCAAAGTTTTTCACTTAGAAATTTAAGCCTACTTCACAGTTGTGTTCACACTACACTGATAACGTCACTCATATTGTTATAGTCTATGAGGGTTTTTAAGGAAACTCTCTGGTTTATGAACAGGAAATCCTGATAGATGAGTTGTACCTGTTACTTGAATGAATTCAGTGAAGGATGAGAAGTGTATCTGTCCAACAATACCAAATATATGCATATTTGAAGGTCCATAATAGTCTGTGGTTTGAAAACGTCTGTGATTTATGCTATTGCAGCTAGTCTGTTGGTATTTTTTATGGAGATGTCACACACACAACGCTGTCAAGGAAATGTGTTAAAGACGGATCAGTTGATCATACAACGAGAATACCGATGTTTAATTTAGATGAATAATGTAAAAGGTTTTACATGCATTTTTGTCATAGGCAATGCCTCACTGTGTTACACTTCACCTTGCAATTGTATATGCTGTGATTTATTATTTATTATTATATTTCCTCACTGCATTGTTCTACTCTTTCATCAAGTAAATATTTTAGAACAGTGAACGTTTTTCCACTTTGCACTCTATACAGATTTAACTGCACTTGCATCACCTCCTTGTCTGCTACCTTTAACTGATGAGTCTTTTTTTAAAACTCCGTCCTGCTTTTGTGTCGACGCTTCCTGAAAAGGTGTCAGAATGAAAAGGTGAAGCATATTGTGCAAGTTCTTTAAACTATCGCCTCCCAGCAGCATTAGAGGCGAGGCAAATCCCATGTGTGCCCGTGCATTAGGTTTTGGCTTTGACAAATCTGTTGGTGGGTTAGGGTTAAAATGTCAACATGCTCCATAGATTTAGCTCTCAGTAACAGCCATCCACAGCCTCCCCACCTCTCAATTAACATATAGATCCAATAAATTAATAAAAGAATTAAATAAAACATGACACATTCACTTCATGTGTTGAGTTAGACACTGCAAAGAGAACTTATCACCCCTCATCTACATTGCAATGTTTAAATAGGAAGTCATGGTCCTATTTTCTGATAAAAAAAAAGAGGTGTAATATCTTTGCAGTGATATGTTATTCCTATGCTTGTTAGTGGTGATATACCTGGAGTTAACCAATCGTAACAAGTTGACCAGTATTTACCAGTCTGCAGGTATTTTCCCAGGTGTGTGTGTGTGTGTGTGTGTGTGCGTGCGTGCGTGCATGCGTGTGTGTGCTTGTGTGTGTTCCTGTCTCTGAAAGATAATGACCTGCGTTTTGATCCAGATGAACTCAAACACAGGTGATGAAGGTACTAATGACCATCATCTCACATTTTAAATTTCACATTCAATATTAGATATTTTAATATTTTTAAACAGCAAGCGATGTGACGTTTTGCACTGTGGTTGTACACTCCAGCCATTTGAAGCTCTTTGCTGGCTCCCAGTGGAGTGGCCTTTTGGATAAACCCTGTGCCTATATTAGCCCAACCTCTGCCTGTACACAAGATATATTTTAGAACAGAAGCATTAAACTTGTTTGCCTCTTAAATCACAAACTAAAGCCCATGTGGTCATGTGACATCACCATGTGCATAGAGAAATGGTCTTAATCAGGTACAGGTGTCCTGATCTACAGTACATGTTTAATAACTGTTGTCTAGAAATGAAGGGTTTCACTATAAATCACTATCCATTTTGGAAAGATTTTGCAAACTGAATTCATTCAGTCAGTATTTCAAAAATAGCAGATGATTCAATCATCAAAAACATTCTTTCTTTTTTTTTTAAATAATCTAAGGTCTGTAAATGACTCATAACTTTAGTAGTAGCCCATCACATGCTTTATTCTCACACCTGCAGTCATAGGAATCACGATTCTCATTCATTGATTCACTTTGGAACCAAACTACCGTATACTATAGCCTATCTATCTATCTATCTATCTATCTATCTATCTATCTATCTATCTATCTATCTATCTATCTACTATCTATCCTAATTGTTGATTTAGCGTTCAGTTAACTGAGATAACATTGGTGGAAATAGAGTGAAACCTGTATATTCTCTGATGTTATAGCCTAGTTAGTAGTGAATTATAGTTAAATTAAACTATTCCTCATTTCAAATCATCAGTCACACACTTCACAGCCTGTGCGACTGGGCTCTGGGTCACACTGATCCTATGGGCTCTCCAAAGACCTCCACCGTTAACGATTTAAATTCCTGCTGCCAACGTAAACCAAACAGGACTGTGTCGCAGCCTCGCGTCGCCCCTGACAGCACGAGACTCAGCAGCTTGGCTCCCGCGCGTCTTCAGCCACTTTTACTGCAAACAGAGCCGTTTGTCATTGACCCGCACCGCTCTGGTGAGAGCAGGCGGAGTGGGCGACGCTTTGTTTAAGCTGCTTGTGTGCGTGTGTGTGACACATTTGACCGGTTGAGCTACCGCCAAACTGCGGGGAGAATGCGGGAAGGAGAAAAAACATACTGAAACAATAGCCCATAAGTTTCTAGGGTGACTCAAACCAAACCTTTTAGGCTACGAACCTGGTCGGGTCCGGCGGGAGAGAGAGTGAGGGCAACAAATAATTTATGCTGATCTATTTCTATTAAAAATCAAGCATTCACTTATGCTTTCTCCCTTCAGGCCATCACTTTCATGCTTGCTATGATGAATACAACTACACTAAGTATGGCTAGCCTACTTGATGAATAGTCTTAAATTTACCTCAAAGAAAAATGTGAGCCTAAAAAGGTGGATAAACTATTTCGCAAGTAAATGATGGGGAATTGAAGTGAATTTATAGTAGGATACACCTAATCAGACTAATGCAAGTTAGCCTATATAAAAAATAAATACATTTGTCTTTCAGGGGGAAGCGTAGGCTAAATGTCATGCTTTTTAATATTTGTTGATATGTGTGGGTGTTTGTCCCATGATAACCGACTGGAGGTCAGGCTGATAGTTTCCACAGCTTTCTTCAGTGTTATTCACCACTCTGCATCGCTGCCTCCCGCACAGCACCGTCAGCATCTGTTGGCCGTCATTGAGTGCGCGCACCTGTCGCAGAGCTGGAGGCTCGAGCTCAGGCTGGGAGCGCATATGGAAGTGGCAGGTGGCAGCGCGAGCCCGTCTCGCGCCGTTCAGCCCAGTTAGCGCCACAGGCCTGCAGGTTATCACTAAGGCTCAGCGAAAAGGCAATTTACCCATTTACCCGCGAATGCCACTTGTAAACCGAAACGTTATTATGTGTGGTAATAACAAAGGGAAAAGCTGTCACAAGTCAGGTTAAATTAGCTACACAAAAATCAACATATGCTAGTTTACGAATAACTGGGCTTATGTAGAAACAATTACTTATTTAAGTGTTTTTGTTCGTTTATTCTAGGTTATTAGGCTATTGGGTTATATAGACTGATAATATGCCTAACAATAACGGCGGCAGCAGCATCAATAGCAGTAACAACAGCAACAATAATAATGATGATAATAATAGGCTACCTCATACAGATATGCCTAAAATTAGAACAGGCTAATAATTTAGAATAGGCCAAATAATCATTACTTTTATTTCCCCCAGTCATTAGTAAGGCATAATACTCAGGCAGTCCTGCGTCTGCATGTGCCAGAGGCAGGCTGCTCCAGCCTGTGCAGTGTGTAAAGGTGATGTGTCAGTCAGTCCTGAGTTGCCGCTGCCGCCTTTAAAACTTTGCCGCGCCGCTCTCACTGCCGTTTGTCTCCAGGAGCGACAGGACGCGGAGGGAAGCCCTGATTAAAACCTGAGCTTACCGCCAATAGCAGAGCGGAGGAGCGGGCTTCCCGCTCCTCCGTCCGCCCCGCAGCGTATTTAGGCTCGGCCCTCCTCCAGCAGCAGGACAGGTGCACCAGGCACGGCCGGGTGAAGCTGTTACCAGTCTGTATACTGAGGTATGGGACGGAAGCTGAAGACGCACCTGACAGTCAGAAGTGGAGATTCAGATGTATGGGTAAGCATAAATAAGAAATAATAGATCGGCCTGGGCACTTTATACCAGCCTACATTACTGGAAGGGGTGTGTGTTCTTTGGGGAAACACACATGTTGCTCCTTTCCAACACAAGAATGGTTAGACATAGCATATGTTAAAATCTATTGTCATTAACATGTGTTGGTCTGACACAACGGTGTGCTATCCCAAAGAAGACACAGATGGGTTAAAATAGCACACCCCTTTAAATAGCCTACTAACTGAAGCATTGTAAAGTGGGGGTTCAGTTGCTTGGGTAGAGACTGTTTAGCTGTCAGAAACATGTTTTTAAAGTTAGAGAGCATCACAGTGACTAAAGTCTTTAAAAATCTCTTTTGATGCAGGAAAACATGAGGAGACTGCTGAGAGCTCCTGTAGGAAAGAGGAGGCACGGCCCCTTCAAGGTAAGACGTGAACAATTCTACAGAAAAAAAGAAAATTGATATCAAATTAATTTCATGCAAAATTGAAACGAGGTCACCTAGACCTACTAAAACCAGTCCTGCAGGACTATCTGCATCCCTGTGGACTGTATGGAGCTGATGGCGGCGCGGCGTGGCAGTGTACCGCTGCTGGCTGTGTGTGATGTGATTGACAGCTGTCAGCTACACTCCTCGCTGCTGCTGTCTGCTGGCTTCAACACTGACACCCTCTTCTTTCATGTTATTCACACAGGAAATCAAAAGTACGTCAACACTAGCATAACATTGGAAGTGTATCTAATGTCCCACCCACTGAAGCAAACACTTAATTCTGCACCCAGCACACTGATAACCACTCAGTCCAACATATAGTCAAATCTCTCTCGTCCATGCGTTTGCATAAAGGCCTGTGAGCGTCGTGACTGGTTGGGAGGCAGTGTAATGTTAGCTGACGTTGCATCTGCCAGCTCACACTGCTCTGCTACCTTAACAGTTGCCCTGGACTCTATACCTGAAAGGCCTGATGCTTCTCCACTAACCACACCGCAGAGACGGTCGCACTCATCCCGCCCGCGCTGCACACTCCTACATTTTGGATCAAAGAAGCCAGCCTCCTGGTTTGGTGTCATTTGCTCTTCCCAAACCTAAACCCGTGGAATGCAAATCCAGTGTTTCTGAAGGGTGACGTTCCCTTCCACCCTGAGTTTCCCCTTAAATTTCCTCTTCAGTAGCTTCAAAGTTAGATTTTTCTTTCTCCATACTGTACAATGTCACGTACATATTCCGTATCTGCTCCTTCCAGCGCTTCACTGAAGAAGCACTGAAGTGAAATATTCAAACCCAAGGCACAATCTCTTGATGTTTATGCACCATTTTATACATATATGCTGTAATTCAGCATGACATATTTGGTATGTTGGGATCTTGACTAGGATGTAAATAAAGTTGAGTTCTGTGGGTTTGAACAAAGCTTGGCTGCAAAACGTGTTTGTGATGATGGTCTCGTATAAAATAGAAGAGTTTAGATAATCCCACCCTGTGATATGACGAAGGCTACATGGTTTACCCAGCTCTCCTCTTGGGTGGCTGGAAGGCAGTGTCTCGTTAGCTGGTTGTTGTGTGTTTGCCAGCTTACCTGCTGCTGCCCTCCAGCTGTCCAGGTTAATCCACACAAGCAACTCTGGGGAACCATACAATTAAAAATCACTATCAATTAAAAACAGAGGGTTAGGCTTTCAGATCTCCTGTTATAGAGCTGATTTTTTTTTTAAACATTTAATCGAAAGCACTCGTCAGTTTTCTTACTCTGACTTGTCTGGATTTAGTGAGCCATTTCAAAGAATGTGAAATAACTGTATTATAAACTATGTAATATAACACACTCAACTATGAAAGCTTTTTGGGTTGCACTACTATTCACTGTAATCCTGTGTCGTGACGAGGCAGTGCGGTGCTAGCTGGCTGTTCTAAGATCAGCAGCTACACATACTTCCATATCAAGGCATGTGATCTATCAGAGGAAACATTTACACTTCATATTCACTAATCCGTCAACAAAGTGACATGCAAGCACATCTCTGATTTTGAAATCTTCGATCCAAAGACTGAGCTCATTACAGGGATGCGATTAATATTTCAAAAGTTTTATTACTGAGTGGTTGTTCATCATTTGAGCTCAGATCAGTGTAAACGGGCTAAAGTGATGTGCTCCACCTCACCGTGCCCAACCGTCAGAAGCAAAGGACACACAGTTTAATGTAAACAGCTGTAAGAGATGGTAAGAAGTACAGGTTAGGCCAAACACATGAGTGGAGTTCAATGGCTAAACAATCCTTCAGTTGCACCAGTGGTCATGATGAATGTTCATGATGATGGTCATTATTCTCCACACATTGGTCCTTAATATACACACAGACACACGCGCGCACACACCGACTGATCTCGCATGTATTTCATCACCTCCTGGGCTAAAACTAGTGATTTTGGTCCTGCATGTTGCTGAGAGCGAGACTCCACCGGGTCACACACTCACTGGAACAGTCCACAGTCCAACACTTGTTCCTCGCTCTCAAAGCCGAGACAGAGATGTGTCCGGTCTCTTATCGGTCAGAGCTCCACCCGTTTCTTCAGGATGATCTCGCGCACCAGCGCCGTGGCCTCCTGACGCACGCTCTCCATGGGCTCATCGGCTCGCCAGAACCGGATCACCTTCCCCTCCGGATTCACCAGGAACTTCCAGAAGTTCCATTTCGGGATTTTCTGCGCAGAATCTGAAAAATAACATGCAAGTTGCCACAGATTCATGATGCTCAGCGGAAATGTAGGCAAGATGATGCACATCTAGACTCCTCATCACAAATCATCTTACAGAACGGACAGTTCGGTCCTCACTTCTGATTGGCTCAGTCGCTGCAAAGTAGCCCAATAAACGCACATTTGTGACCACACGAGTTAATTTAAATATTAATGTGCTAAATAGAACAGAAGAAATGAGCTTTGGCCTTAGGCTGTGTATTGCAAGGCAGCACTGTGCATGGAATTTTTCTGTTCTGTTTAGTACGGTCTTTATCCTTCTGTCTGCCAAGAAGACTTTAAAGTCTGCGTGTGCAGATAGTTCGACTACTAAATACTAATGTGCTAAATATAACATTTAATTATTAAAAGACTTTTTGAACAACGCAGCGCAGCAACTGGCAATTTGCTCTAAAACAGGAGACGGGGATGTTTCCCTTTAGGCCCCTTTATTTATTTAAATTTAGCTACACACAAGAGACTTTACGTTCCTTCTGTGTTTTAGTGAGGATGCCAGGTTGTGTTGTTTGGTTTAGGTCCAGACTGTTTTCTCTGGCAGACAGGAGTCTGAGTAAAAGGTAAAGGAGTGATGGACATTATCCAAAAGCAAGCTACCGTTATTTGCACTTCCTTCTGTGAGGAACCCAGACTGGGTTACAGGCTAGGGTTTGCATTTGGGTCCAGTCCAGACTGTAGTTTATCGCAAACAGCTGTAGCATTAGGCTATAAATTTGTGCTTTATTTAAAATAACATAGCCTACATTTTTTGTTAGAATCCTAATCATAGCAGCCTAGCCTATTTTTCCTTGTGGTACTTTTGCAGTTATGTTATTTTGTTTATGTCAGCCTACTGCAGATGTGGTTATTTTATTCCATGGTATTTTGGGCTAAAGTAACTACAGTTATGGGGTAAGTAAGCCTTGCCCTAGCCGAGCTTCTCCCCGTGTGGAAGCAGCTGTCTCTGGTAAACCTGCCTGTGAGGAACTTGAAGGCAGGGTCAGCTTCAGAGCCCATGATTTTGATCTTGCTGAAGAAAGGGAATGTGGTGCCGTAGGTGGACTTGGCGAACGCCTCGATGTCTCGGCTGGTCCCGGTCTCGGTGTCCCCGAACTGGCCGCAGGGAAAGGCCAGGACGTTGAAGTGAGAGGTCCCAAGCTCCCGGTGCAGCTCCTGCAGCGAGCGGTAGTTCGCCTCCGTCTGCTCGCTGTGGCTCGCCACGTTTACAACCAGAGACGCCTGAGGAACGTCAGGAGAACAGCAACAGGGTCACACGGATTTAAGAAAGCTAAAGGGAAATGCACGTTAGGCAATGAAACCTGATTTTAACCACCACTCTGGTAATAATCCACGTCAGATTCCTCCGACACAAACTGCTGATGTGGACTTACTTTTCCTCGGTACCGCTCCAGGGACACCGTTCTCGCCTTGGCGTCTCGGACCTCGAAAGCGTAAAAGTCCTTCGGTTTTCTCGGCTTGACCAGCTGGGTCTGCAGGAGGAACAAACACCCCACGCCAACTGTCATGCTTAAAAGAACCGTTAACTTTTTGGCTTTTGGGTTGGAGGACTTGGTAGGGTAGCCCCCTAAGGCCTCCATCTTGGAGGGGGAAGAACGAACCTGGGATGGGTTTCTTGTCTCTTTGGGCGGACCGGAGGAAAAGTGCTGCGTTAAGCTAGTTAGAGTTAACCAGAGAGATACCGGAAGGAAGGATATTCGCCTTCAAAATAAAAGCGTAGAATTTAGTGGCATCATCGGATTTCATACGTGATATAGCTCTAGCTACTAGACAGATAATAAATAGATGGTATTGTACTATGGTGAATGGTATCTCCTGGTGTAGACTAGCACATGGATTGACCGGTAAATCTGGTTAGGCTAAAAAAGCAAATTTTAAGAAAAAAACTCTATCTCCATATAATACAGTAGCCTATGTACAATGTATGTATATGTATGTCATGTATAATGTAGCCTATATTTATAATGTATGTGGAAATAGGCTACGTTTGTTTTATTTGCTTTGGTACTTTGCATCACCCAAAAAACATTGCAACACGTTCTTCATGGTTTTATTTTTTTAAGTTTTGACCGGAAGTTTTAGTCTTTACTCTTGCTTACTTGACATTGATGGAGATTGAATTTCACAATAAGGGCTCCGTGATGCTTGAATAAGCTAAATTACTGTTGCAGTTACATGATTCTGAATTTTGAGGCTATTGAGGTAAACTCCACAATTAATTCACTTGCTCTACGTTTGTTGTTTCCTTATCTTCCAGGGACACATCGACGCGCATCACACGTCGTACAAACACTTCAGGAGACGGATTGAGCGGAGAGGCAGCAGTGAGGTTCCTGTTGCCAGCACTCCTCTGGCCACTGGGCGGCAGTGTCTGTCCGGCTTTGAGTTTGACTCGGTCTGTCAGAGGCTGGCGTTGGATTCACCACCAAGGGACTCCCCGATATGCAAATCAGCACAGGATGTCACCGAGGGAAGCCTCCAAGGTATTTTTACCCACACACCACACCTGGGCACAGGAGACTTTGGAGCGTCTACCTGTCTGTGATAAGGGCAGGTTACACATGCAGCTGCGTGGGGACACCACACCCACACACGCACACGCACGCACACACACACACACACACACACACCACCGTGATTTTAGCGGTGTTCTCTGGTGCTTTTGAGTAGGTGGAGACAGGAGGAATGAATATGTTATCTCCTGCTATCTCCCGATTTCACTTTCAAAGTATTCCCAGAAGTAATCCTTTAATAAATCTGTAATCACAGTGTGTTATTATTTTAGACAAGATATAATACATAATGTTGTTATGTGTATTCCATTACTACTCAACCGTAACTGTAGGGCCATTCCCCGCTGGTCAAACCCCTCACACATCATTTCTCTGTCATCATCACCATTATGTCCAGCTGCCTTAGTATACAGTGATAATTTTCATTGCAGCAGTGATTTGTAACAGGGGTCCAGACATTAACAACTTGGATATCATGTGTCGTCATCAGAGACAGTGTTGCAGGCTGGAGGCGGGTTCCACAGTGGCTCTGTCACATCACCGGCCTCGCCATGTGCCGTCCCTGCCAGGGGAAGACCTGATGCTGGGAATGCCCCAGAACAGGTCTGAAAAGCTCTTCTACTGATTTAAAGGAACTTGTAAGTGTGCCACTGTCGTTTGATTTTTGTGCAGTAGGCTACACATATAAGACAACAAAACAAAGCATATGCAGAGGGATTAAAACCCTCTCCAGCAGGCATCCCTTATTCCTTATCACTTCCACACTGCTACCAGTAATAATGTGGCATGGAATAAAGTGAGACGTGCTATATATGGATCTAGTTTCTTGAAGTTCTTAGACATTGGATA
Organism: Beryx splendens; assembly: GCA_900312565.1. Lineage (NCBI taxonomy): Eukaryota > Metazoa > Chordata > Actinopteri > Beryciformes > Berycidae > Beryx > Beryx splendens. The sequence continues at coordinate 18,894 of OMOV01008392.1, forward strand.
TTTTAGCTATAGACAGGATTTGTACAAAACTGTCAGTGAAGCAATATTATTTTTATGGCTGAGATGTGCAGGAGGCCAGAGAAATGTTTGACCTTCATTTAGGATCTGTGGTTTCCTCGCTGTGAGGTCACTCCAAGTGAAATGAGGATTGCTGTAAAAACAAAAAAAACCTACAGCCTCGTGTATTCATATGTGGCTGAAATATCTTTTTAATGGGGATACCAGTAGGTGACACTGTGTCACTGATCATGTGTCAAAAGCTCGCACAGACTATAGACTTCTGTCAGAAACTGTGCACAGGCATTACTAATGATAACATGTTAATATGAACACAATAATAGAGATCTGTGTTTTGTATTATTTTTTTGAACATATAAAATATTTTAGCTGAAGAGAATATGTTGTGTTGCAGGACTGGGTGTGGACAGCTGCAGTACAAGGAAATGGAAATGCACAAAAGGCTGGACAGGATGAAGGGT
>OMOV01008392.1:19392-30506 GCA_900312565.1 Beryx splendens
CACGCACACACACACACACACACACACACACACACACACACACACACACACACACACACACACACACACACACACACACACACAGAGGAGAGAGAGAGAGAAAGGAGGAAAGAAAGTGGCTGAGAGACAGATTATTGACTAAGCCAATTATAGCACATCTAGATAGAACAGCATACCAGGAAACGCAGTCAAAACTGGTTCAGTGTGTACGGTCGACTGCTAGACTGTGTGTTCGTTTTTTCTTTTGCTTTACTGAAGAGGATAAACACGTTGGAAGACGTTTTTTCCATCGGCCTTCCACTCGTTCCCCCATCTGCCCTCACAAGAAACTCTGAAAGCTTCAGCTCCGTTTGAGCTGGAAGAGCAGCGCCCTCCTCCTGTTTTGTGCCGTAAAGCAATCCAGCAGATTTATAACAGTCAATTGTACTAATGTCTCAAAATTAACGTCACAGTGATTTATTGATGTTAAAGTGATACAACTAGCACTTTTAAAATGCCAAAGAAATTATATAGTCATGTAAGACACTCAATCACTCAGCATACCTCAAAAATAGCTGTCAGAAACATAAGGCAGCAGTAGACCAAAGAACTGTTTTGGATGCGATCCTTTTGTTTGTCGTGTAACTACTCTTGTGTTTTTCTGTTCACGACCTTGCTGTGTTGCAGGCTCTGATGACACAGTAAACAGTGACCTGCGGCCGTTTGCTGTTCTGAGCAAAGCTTCTATGAGTCCGCAGGACAAGGCAGTGATGAAGCTGGCTGCTCCCTCGCTGCTGAACGACTACTGTAAGAGAAGATAGAAGTGTAATGTAACCATCACAGCGTGTAACATAAGCTTTGTGCTGTAGTTCTTCACTGCACTGTTGCTGTGTTTGTTTTAATGCACAGTGAACCATCTAATAACACACACAGTATACAGTTTTCGGCACATCTATCACTCAACTGATACTTGTCATTGCCTGTCTGAGAGTGTGTGTGTGTATATATATTTTTAACTTATACCCACATCAGTGTCCTTCTTTTCAAATGTTCACAGTCTAACAGAACACACAGTGTGACAGAAGACTTTTAGACACCTAGTAAATGAAAGAGGATATCATGGTCGTCTTTGTCTTTTAGCTGTCTGCAAGTGGAGGCGCTGATCCCAGGTCATGATTAATGAGATAGTCACGGGGAACTGTTCGCTGATTCTAGATCAGCACTTCTTCTCTGAGAAGCTTGACAGATACTGGCCTGTCTCCAAAACCCCGTGAACTGAAACGTTTGGACCAGTGTTTGTGTTGTGTGGTATCACAAGTGGTTTAGGCCTGCTACACACTCATCTGAAGGACTTTACAGAGGCAGTTTGACCTCCAGTATTTTCAGATTCCATTTTCAGATTTTCAGAAGTCCAGTGAAAGCATTCAGCTAGATTAAAGGATGAAACCAGTGTCATTTTATTTTTTGTCCTATCACCGTTATTGCCTGTGAAAAGTCTAAGCCCACTAATGTACGTCTTATTATCGTGTGTATTGCAGTAGGGCAAACCTCCATCAGTGGATTTACTTTTCATGGACATTGATGGAGACAGGACAAAAATAAAATGACACCAGTGTTTTCCTTTAATGAAAATTTCAATTAATACGATGACATTAGTGTGGTAGCCTAGACCAAATCAGCAATATGTATCTGCTGTCATGCACAGTATGTTTGGGACAGTAGCAGCTGGAGTCCCTCTCTCCTTTTCCATCTCTTCCTTTACAGACACTAATCCTCTAGACTGCAGTTGTAATGGCATGATAGCGTTAGCTCTCGGCTCTTCTGTTTACCTTTGGAATTCAGAAACTCACTCTCTGGAGGGACATTTGCACCCAAGTCCTCCTGCCCTCGCCCCGGCGCAGCCATGCCGGCGGAGGCAGGCCATCTCCTCTCTCTGCTGGAGCAGAGACGGCAGAGCGCTCAGTATTGGGACCAGGCGAGGGGAGATACAGGTAAACGCTTTGGAACCGAAATGGATGAGGATAAAGGGTTGTAAGCTGATTCATATTTAAGTTGCAAAGGAAATACACACTGGTATTTATGGCCCATGAATGCAAGTGTGACACCTTGTTGAATCAGTGGGACAACGGTCTGTGGTTTATTTTGTGTGTCAGACATTTCTCTGTTTGACTCTTCAGCTGTGGGATGTGGAACACCAGAGCAATGTGAGGTGTGTGCCACATCTGTCTGTGGTGGGAGCCCTTTCCTGGAAACAAGACATTCTCAGCAGGTGTGTGTGCGTGCGTGTGTGTGTGTGCGTGCATGTGTGCATGTATGTCTGTCTGTCTGTCTGTCTGTCTGTCTGTCTGAGTGAGAGAGAGAGAGAGTATGAGTTGAGTGCTCTGTTTGATTTTTTAATGAAAAATATACAGTGCAGAAGATGAAAGTAATAAGTGGGATGTCCAAGGCACTCTGCTCTCTGCTATCTTGCCCATTATTCTCAACTTAACACTTCAATAAAGCAGGAATGCAACAAAAAGTCTCTAGCTGGTTTTGGGCAATGGTGGCCATTGAACCACATCAGAATCTTTATCAGTTTATTATCCTAGCAAATGGAATCTAGGCACATTAGCCTTATTCATGAAAAGAGAAGTTACTACCACAAAGTATCTCTCATGTACCGTGTCTATGCTACAGAATGACATCATCGTCACTGTGTTCCCCAATGTGACAGCGGCTCTGCTCTGGGACGGATCCATCACCATGACCCGCGGGCTCCCACCCCTCTGGTAGGTGTGTCCGCTCAGCAGGGGGGCGTGTGCAGCCTGGAGTGGTCGCCAGGGGACGAGCACCTGGCCAGCGGCTCCACAGACGGCCTGCTCACTGTATGGGACGGTGACATCACAGGGGTCACAAGGTCACGTCAGCCAGTCAGCACAATGAAACAACCCAGCGCTGTTAAGGTCAGTGTATGAAGATCAAAAGTCAAAATTTAAAAACTGAAACTCTTGGCCAGTTTCATTTTATTCTATTTATTTATTTATTGAAAATTCTGTTTATTCATTTTCTATATTCACAGTATAACCAAACATAACATAACATAAAACCAGTGCCATAATAAGATATATTACATCGTACATTTATCACATACTGTACATACACCCCACTTCCCCCTCCCACACAGAGACAGGTCCCCCAACATCACTCCCACCCCTCAAAGTATAAATACAGAGATAGACTTTTATTTTTTTTAAAGTTAAATAGTTAGTAAATTAAATAGGTTCCATGTAAGTCATCCACGGAGCCCAAGTCTTATGGAACGGCTGTGGGCTACCTCTCGCGGCACAGGTTATTTTCTCCAAAGGAGCACATGAATTCACCTCGTTAATCCACTGGGTAATACCAGGGGGATCCTCAGGTTTCCTTTTGTTTAGGATAGATACAACTGCATTCACATTGCTGTTACCAGGGCAACCAGCCAACCGGCTAACCATCTTGTGCATGCTTGTGTATTCATTGTGTGTGTGTGTGTGTGTGTGTGTGTGTGTGTGTGTGTGTGTGTGTGTGTGCGTGCGTGCGTGTGTGCGTGTGTGCGTGTGTGTGTGTGTGTGTGCGTAGGCGATGGGATGGTGCCCATGGCAGAGACAGCTGATCGCTACAGGAGGGGGGTGGAGAGATGGAGAGCTGAGAATTTGGGATACACACTCTGGGTCTTGCATAGACTCTGTCCCCACAAACTCACAGGTGCTGTTGGCTTACATGAATTCACAATGAACTCATTCCACTGTGTATTAATATTGATTGGATCCACAAATTGGATTGGATTGTTTGTAATGACTCCTAATGAACCCAGCGCCACATCCCTGACTTGTGTAATGACTCCAACCGCAGATCTGTTCCCTGCGGTGGGCGGAGAAGCAGCGAGCGCTGGTCACAGGTCACGGTCTCCCCCATCACCAGCTCACCTGCTGGGCCTGGGACTCCCCCTCCCTCAGCCCCACCTACCAGCTAGCAGGTCAGAGAAACTGAAACACAATTCACTCACACAGGCGGAAACACAGCCTGCAACACTTTCTTTGTAACACATTCATAACAGCCCAAATGACATGTTGAAAGAAGCAGTATGTATACTTTATTACACATGTAGAGTAATATTAATATAACGAGGTTAATGGCCAGGCCTCACAATCCAGAGACCCCCAAAATCACCCCTCAACTATTAGGGCATAAAACAGGAATTTGGCAATCAAGGGGCGAACCATGATGTTTCTGCAGTAGAACATACCTTAAGTATTAACAATATTACAAAAAACTCAGAAATTCCTGGTGCCAGAGGTCCCAAAAAACATGCGTGACCATGTGGTTGATAAGTCAGCATGATAGGATGGTGTGAGAGGAATCGGGGGGTAATGATGAAGGTAATGATTATATCAGTAAAATAGAGGTTATGAAACTCTTGAAAAGATTGTTCATGTAAAATTTTGAAAAAAAAGATATAATTGAAATTAAAGCTTTACCATAAACAGACATCTCAGCCATAGGGTAGATTAGTACACATCAAAATGTAAAAAAGAAATGTCAGAGGTTGATGTTTGGGTTGGTAGTGATGAGAATTTAAAAGGCAAGGCAAGTTTGTTTATATAGCACATTTCATACTCAACAGCAATTCAAAGTGCTTTACATAAATAACATAATACAGGTCAGGCCAGTAGGAGTAGAGGTGCACCAATACTAATCGTCACTGCCCAATATGAAGACTGCTTCATTACTTTTTTACTTCTGGACTCCAGGAGACTTGATACAGAGGGGGAGACAAAGCATTTGAACATCACAGTAACCATGGTAACTAACCATGTTGTTGTTTTTCAGGTCATTCGCATCGAGTCCTGCACTTGGCCTCGAGTCCTTGCGGCACTCGGATCGTCTCTGCAGGAGCAGACCAGTGCGTTCACATCTGGGCCATGTAGACCTCATCACCATGCCACGTCATCACACGAGGCCTTTGGTGGTGAATGCTGTCATCATCGGCTCAGACCCTCGACTCGCTCCCCCCATGATAATATGATTGTGCAGCGTATGCACATTTCCTGTCCCCTGCTTTTAGTCAACCACACGGCACATAGTCAGCATACCAGAAAGGCAAACTGTTTCCGTCAAACCTGGTATCCTTGAGAGATTTGTATGACTGAGATGCTTTACTGTTTGGTATGAGAGGGTGAGACAGAGGGAACGACAGGACAAAGGACGGTTTTGTTTTAGCTTGCTGATCTCCCGTCACTGCTGTCACCATTTAACAGATTGTTTTCAGTGTGTTTGTCCTATGAGAACGTTTTAATGTGATTTCCCTGTATTTCTGAAGCTATCCTTTGTGTCAGAACTCAAAATCAAAGTCAAGTGCTGCACACATTGAACTCTATTATGTGTGTATGATTTATATAATTTGTAAAATCTGGTGATGATATTCTCTTTAAATGATGATTTGTAATATGTGTGTTATTTTTTGTCCATTGCCTACACCTCATCATGAAGGTAACCTGGGATATGTGATATGCTTGAAGTCAAAAGATAAAGTTGAGCTGGATTCTGAAATACTGCTCAGAATATGTAAGGCTGCCATAGGCAAGATAGGATATTTAGAATTGATTTAAAATGTTTACAATTCCTTCTCTCCCCTGCTCCTTTAACAGCCACATCAAACAAACAAAGTGCTTGTTGCTTACTTGACAAATAGAGAGGATGTCCCTTTCTGAGAGGCCTGTTGCAGAAAGTGGAAAGTGGTGAGTGAAGTGGGGGGAATGCCTGGTATCTGTGTGGTGGCAGATCAGATTGTTCAAATAGTACTGGAATGAGTAAGCATGTCCTCCCCATCAGAATCGGACCGGTGGTGTAGCAGTTAAGGCCTTTCACAGTTTGTATTTTTGAGTTTTGTATATAATCTATATGTCTGTGTGTGTGCGTGTGTGTGTGTGTGCATGTGTGTGCACATTTCCTGTCTGAGTCTGACTCAACCACATAGTATACCAGTATGTCTATAACTTTCTGTCATGCAATATGCAATAGTTTCAGGGTTTTCTTGCTTTCGAAGGTAAAATAAAGCAAAAAGAAACTGTTCAAATTCCATACAATATACTGTTTTTTCTATACAGTACACCCTCAGTATGCCAAACCAATTTGTAAGGATAGTTGGATTTGATTAGCAATTTTCATGTCAATCAGATTTATGGTGTAGGAGTTATGGCCTTTCAAAGTTTGAAATTTTGACCTTTAATTATAGCGTCCTCATACAGGCCAGTGGGTGTAATCTTTTAAACACTGACACTGTCTTGAGAAAGGTCTAAACATGCAAAGAGGATACGTGTGTTTCATTTCCTTTAACTTGATCTATTTATCAAAATCGGACCAGTGGTGTTCATGTTTGCGTTGAAGGTTTTCACCCTTTCACCAACTATAGCGCCCCCATCAGGCCAGTCAATGTATTTTTAAAATACCGGAACACAGTGAAAAGATGCATCTTCACGCCAAGTTTTATTCCAATATTAGACCAGTGCTTTCTGAGATATCACCTAAGATATCATGGTTGACGTGCTCACGGCTACAACCCGATTTGTCTCCTGATATCATTGTGTGGACCAGAGAAACGGAAATAGATAAGATGAGTTGAAGCAGTGACAACGCAACATTCTTTCCACCTGTTGTCACTCCTGTTGTCCCTCGTAATCACTGGTTACAATCCTCCAAACGTTCTGTGAAAGTATTTTAGATTTGTCCCTGTTAGAGAAACTCTCCATTAGAACCGAATGAACTCCACCACCTGTCATTAGCGCCAATGCTCTTACCCATGGCACTTTGTGACCGGAGCACATCCTCTCTTTTTCAAGCAAAAGTGGGTAAATTTATGGGTGATGCGTGCCACTTCCCCACAGTGAGCAGACTGGAGCCCAAATGCCTCTATGTGACTTGAAATCATTTACCAGTTAGGTAGTGAGACCACAGTTGAACATACAGAGCAAAACCCTCCTGCCTAGACTTTCTGAGAAGCCTCGCTTGCTCGGGTTATGCAAGAACTTGACCACACGGTACTCAACTGATCATTTACTGGAAGAGCACCCATATGGTGAAGTTTTCTGCTGAAAGAAAAGCAAGCCACAGTTTCCCCCTCTAATTTGATATTTCTCACGGGTAGCATGCACGCAGAGATGATTCAGCATTGTGAGGTTTAGGCTTTGTCACCACAGTCATCTGACATTTGAAGACCACCCTGCTGCATTTGCTGCTGTTTGGGAGGCGAAGATGCACGTGCAGATTCAAACCAGGACCCGAGATGAACACTGAAAGATCTGCTTACGCCTTGCTTTCTATTGGTGTGTGATGGCTGCCAGTCTGTTTTTTGCAGTCCACAGTGTTGTCGTCATTTCAGGGTTTTCAGATCCATTTTTTTCTGTCTATGGCAAAAATGAGCTCCTTCAGCAACTAAACTTCCCCGGTTTCAAGTAAGCGTTCAAAAAACAACCCGGAAGTGCCTGATGTGTAGTTGTTTGCACCATGTGAACATCACCTGTTGTTTCTGACACTGGTGGGTGCAATTTTTTGGGTGAGCAAGTGCAGGTGAGGTGAAGCATAGGTGAGTGTAGGTCTGATCGGTGTTGAGAGCAGGTGTTTGTGGGTGCTGGCTGTGCTTCTTGGGTGCCAGAACTTAATGTTGAGCCTGCTGGAGGTGCCATGGGCCTAATACACACATATCTGTGATGGGATGTGCAGAAAGGAGATCACCAATAGCATACCAGGTTTCTACATAAGCACTCACCCTAAATAACACAAGGGAATTAACATCAAATCTTCTATAGTTTGATATAATGCAAAATGTAAAATAATAGGTAATTGTTGAATTGCTTTTGTATTTATGTTGTTGTACTTAGAGTTACAGACTTTTCCTGCATTTCTAAAGCTACCAGTTTAACTAGAAACTGATTACCAGGTCATGCCAACAATGCAACAAACTTGGCATTTTGCCATGGTTCTTAAATAGAACAGAGGGTGGAGCTTTGTATCGTATTTTTGTTCCTCTTATAAAAGCTCAGCACCTCTCTCTTGGCATTGAGTGAGGTGGTCAGGCAGTTCACACACTAGTCTACAAAGCAATCTATGCCTTTTGCTCACTAAGCACAAACCCCACAAAACTAATCAAACAATCCTTCAGGTATTTAATTGAGCAAGGGTTTACTGATACTCCACCACATTGCAGTCATTTGCATTGGATAGTAAATGTGCATGTAAGATCGCACTTATGTAGTCTTAGTAGAAATGTTTTAAGGAAACAGAATACTTGCAAGGGAATGAGAAGGAATGTTCCCATTGCAGAGAGAGAGGTGTCTCAACTTATGTATGACGTCTGAAATACTGGCGTGAAGGTTACTTTTCGAGAACATTCTGCAGCAGGTGAGCCAAGGACAAGGCCACTCCCAGTTTCCCCACCTCCTACATCACCCCATAGAGTTTGCCCATATAATCAAGCTCCCCACACAGGTGGGGAAGAAGATGGATGCAGGTGAAGTCATGGGCAGACGGGGGGGAACGGAAGATGGGTTAAATCACAAGAAGGAATTTTGAGTGCTCAAGAGGATTTGGGACATAAGAGGGGTCAGCTGTTTCAGGGGTGGAAAAGGGATTGAAAAAGCAACTCCTGTCTCCCAGACAGATTTGACACGGATTCTATGTTTGCCTGTGAGACGCAGATCGTGCAGCAACTGGCTGTTCTGGGTAACTGCTACCAAAACATTCTTTGACACATAAGATTATTGCATTTAGACAAAACCAGCACCATGTAATACACAGTCCAATATCTGACAGATGATATATGCTATATCAATTACAATGTAAAGTGTTGCAAATATTATTCAAGTGCTAGAACTGTGGGCAGTATCGTAGTCCAACTCCTGTAGAAACTTAATCAGAGATTGTTGCTCCAGTTTGCAAATGTGTTTGCCTGTGAAAGTCTATTTTCTAAGCATCTGACAGAATTAGAAGAACAGGTTTCATAAGGATAAACACAATGCCACCTGCTGTAAGAGGCAGGACTAGCATCTTGAGAGCCAAAAGAAAGATAGCCAAAGATGTAACACAACACTACGATACTCAGCAGTGACCCATCCAAGTGATAACAGTACCAAAGAAAGTTAGAGATACTGCCAGTCTCAGTCAATATGAGGATGAGGCGTGCAGCAGAGAGGAAATGCAACTGGATTACAAGTATGAGTTGGAGGGGGGGGGGAATATATTATGCACAGTATATTTAAGCTGTTTCTAACTCCTTCTCCTCTGTTGTTGTTTCTGTATCCCCTGACTCAGTGGTGTGCCACGGGTTAACGGTGGGCCAGATCATGTCACGGTACTCCCTGGTCCAGAGAGCTCTGCCCTGGGCCCAGGCCCGGGAGTTTTGTCAGAGGCATTATGTGGATCTGGCTGTCCTGAGCACCGAGGAGCAATACTTCAGTCTCCTGAACGCCACTGCTGGTCAGAAAGTCAGCTTTTGGCTCGGCCTGCAGCGCCAGAGTGCCTACAGCGGCTGGAAGTGGGTGGACGGGGAAGAGCTGAAGTACGAACACTGGTATCGGGAAAATTATATAGGCTGCTGTGCAAGTTTGGAGGCCGTGATGGAAAAAGACGAGAAGCTGCTGGGTCGCCTGTGTGAGGAGACCAATAGTTTTGTCTGTCAGGGTGAGTGTTGCTTCTTCACTGTTCAGCACAGCAAATATGCCTTTTCCTTCCTGTCTGCTACATGAAGTGTTTGACTGTTAAAGTGTGCAAATTATTAAGATGAAACATAAAATATGAATATTATAGAGTTCATTTGAATTACTTTTGTAGGACCTCACTGGGCCACTGTACATAGAATGTAGGTGGCAGACAATGATTCAGAAAGCTGCTTTTTATATTACTGATATATTATTATGAAGTAGAAAAGCCAAGACAGTTCCCTGTGTCACAGTAACCTGAATTTGGAAATAAATCTACCTTCTCAGACTATTCATTTTTACTTCTAGCATTACTGAATTGACCTACACTCACAAAGCAATCACCTTTTTCCGGTATCTCTCTTTTTTGATTGTTGATTGTTTTTACTGCATACAGTCCGTCCTCCACTGGACCTCCATGAGAGACATTTTCGATGCAGCTTAAGCCTGTAAATCTCCTCCATGACTTGCCGACTTTCATTTTGACTCAACAGGTCCAGTTTCCCCACAAGAAGTGAAGGTGGACTCGGTGGGGACCGATCACATGGTTCTTACCTGGGATGTGTCGGCCTTCATGCGGATGATCCCACACAGTTACAACGTGACAACATGTAGCACCGTATGTAACTCCTTCCTTCACCCTTACACCAATGGCTCCACGTCCAGCACTGTCAACATCTCCAGCCTAACCTCAGGCACTGAGTACTTCATCGATATCGCTGCAGTTGTTGTCCGGCCTGACAGTGTGACTGGGGGAAGTGTCTCTCGTCAAAGTAACCTTAAAGCTCTCCAAGTCAGAACAGGTAGGTAAGGTACATGCACCTGTGATATATAGCCTACAAGATTAATCAGCTGCTTTTTCCTCACTCCGAGGTGATAAAAGTGAAAATAAATCATGTGATTTCTGCTTGTAGAATATTATGTTTGGAACACTTTCACAGAGAATCTCAGAGTAGGATATCTGATCTGTTCTTATACACCTTGGTGATCTTCCTTATTCTAAGAACAAAACTGTCCACAGACCTATTCATGAATATTGCCCTTACTTTTTATGACATATCACTCAAGTGATGTGTCTCTGTTTGTGTTTAGTGCATATTTGTCTTCCCTCTCCTGCAGCGTGCTCTGGTGAGCAGTGCAACATGAGCATCATGGTGAAGCTGCTGAAGGTGTTCTCTCTGACTCCTCCGCTGTGGGTTCTCTATTGTATCCTAAAGAGAGGCAAGTCTCCTTTTCTGTGTGGGAAAATTGCCATTTTTAAAGAGAGAGAGAGGAGAGGGAGGGAGAGAGAGGAGAGAGAGGGAGAGAGAGGAGAGGGAGGGAGAGAGAGGAGAGGGAGGGAGAGAGAGAGGCTGGGATGTCATGTATATTTTTTCTACATGTAAACAGCGAGCAGCAAAGTGATGCAAAAAGCACGGAGTCAGT
>OMOV01008438.1:3413-19132 GCA_900312565.1 Beryx splendens
ACATGAAACACATGCAGTATGAAAATAGATGAAAAACAAAAAATAACAAGTGCAACAGATAACAAGAGAAAAGTATCAGAATGTGAAGAAAACAACTGAGAATGTGAAGAATGTGTACAGGATGTGATGAAATGTGCGTCATATTGTGTGTGCACAGTGTGATGAATGTGTTTATTAGTGTGTGTGTGTGTGCGTGCGTGCGTGCGTGCGTGCGTGCGTGTGTGTGTGTGTGTGTGTGCGTGTGTGCATGTGTGTGTGTCTGCATCAGCCTGTAAGAGCCAAAGTCAGGAAGCCCAAGACTTCTTGGATGAATTGAAGCTGGCTGTGGCCTGGAACAGGGTGGACATCGCCAAGAGTGATATCTTCAATGGAGATGTGGAGTGGAGAGTGAGAGAAACACACAAACACTTTATATTAGTCAGGGCCTACTATACATAAATTAACCCAAACATATGTGCTAAAAAAAATCTAGTTTTGAGGATTTGGCACGAGCACTTGTTTTATGTGTTGGCATTTGAGATTCAAAAGAGGTGTTAGTGTCTTAATTTAGTGACTATAGACTCATTAAATATCACAAATATGAGAGTGGGCTTCCTGCATAAAGATACTGTTAATGTTTGCTTACCATTTCAATTTATTTTCTCATTTCTCAAGAAGACAAATGCTTACACTACTAGTCAAAAGTTTGGACAACCCCATTTTACTATTTTAGAATAACAGTAAAGACATCAAAACTATGAAATAACACAAATGGAATTATGCAGCGGCCAAAAAGCGTTAAACAAATCAAAACTATCTTATATTTTAGATTCTTTAAAGTAGCCGCTCTTTGCCTCGATGGAAAGGCAAAGGCTTTGGAAAGAAATTCATACACAGGCATCAACTTCACTATTTATATTTGTCTAAAAAGCAAATTTCAAGTATTAATAAAAAAAGATAATGAAAAACACAGTGCACTCAGTCATGTGTGTCCGAACTTTTGACGGGTAGTTTATATATAAAGCGTTGTAACATTGATTCATGATCTCTGCAGGCGTGCGACCTAGAGGAGGTGATGATGGATGCCCTGATCAATGACAAGCCTGACTTTGTGCGCCTGTTTGTGGACAACGGTGTGAACCTGGGCGAGTTCCTCACCTACAGCCGTCTGCAGGAGCTCTACTGGTCTGTGTCAGAGAAGAGCCTCCTCCACAACCTGCTCCTCAAGAAGTACGAGGAGAAGCAGCTTCTGCTCGGCACTGCCAGGACCCACGGGCCCCCCGGGCACCACCCACCCGAGCAGGGGGATCGGAAAACCCGCTTCACCCTCCACGAGGTCTCCAAAGTGCTGAAGGATTTCCTACATGACTCCTGCAAAGGCTTTTACCTAAAGATTCCTACAGTGAGTGGTCCACAGAAATTCAGATAACTTTATTTTTCTGCTACTTCAAGTGAGGAGGCATCAAACGTACACACAGGCATATATCAAGACAGTTACGATAAACACTGTCACAGTCAACAGTTATAGTCATAAAACAGTCATAAAACACACCACTCCACTTGTCCCCATTACAGCGCAAATACAGTATTCCCAGTCACAGTAACTCATAGAAATTAACACTGAATAACAACACTCTCAACTGATGACCGTAAGTCCTTTGTATTGCTCATATTATTACCTCTTGTTATAAAGGGCATCTTTGTTGCACATTCTATGAGCTCGCCTCAGCTAGAACCACGTAACCATGCAAACGAGAAGACACTCGGAGAACACAAACCTCCGCCAATGCTGCACAATCGTCCAACTTGCTGTTACACCCACAGATCTCATTCCTATCACTTACATTTTAGGATCACCACCTAAATCTAATCAATTGTTCCTTGGCACGGGGCCTATCAGTCCACCAAATTTCATGGAGAGCCATTCACAAGATTTTGAGATATCCTGCTGACAGACAGACCAGACAAACAAGCTAACAGGCAAACACATTACCTCCTTGGCAGAAACAACAATTGATTTCAAAAGCATTGTTTTCAGACTGTTGCAGTGTTGGAAATGTCTATAGAATGTTGGAAATGTCTATAGAATGTTGAAAATGTCTGTATGTTTGCAATTTCTGTTTGTATTTCTGTGGTCTCTGTATGTGTGTGTCTCTGTATGTATGGCATGTTGTCTTATATTGCCTGATCTGTACATGTATTCGCTGCACCTGACTGAAAATTTCCTCTTGAGGACAATAAACTGCCTCTCCTAGCCTATCCATAGACTGTATGCAGCCACTCTGTGCACTACATGTATGTCATACATGTACTGTCTGTCTGTGCGCTCCAGGAGAAGCCAGCTAAGGGTCGACTGTTCCACAGCCAGAAGAACCTGGCCGGGTTAGAGGGACGCTGCGAACATCCATGGAGGGATCTTTTCCTCTGGGCCGTCCTTCAGAACCGACAGCAGATGGCTAACTACTTTTGGGCCATGGTCAGTCTTGGCAGCTCCCTAACTCAATTCAGCTCCAGCTTACACCATCTTGGTGTTGTGTGGTTTGATCAATAAAACCTAACTGTGCATGGCGCTGGCGAAACTCGTCCAGCCACACTGAACTGAGCTGAATTATACTGTGCCAGTTTGTATTCTGTGGTTTATGTGAACAAGAATGATATGGACCAGCGCAGTGCAGGTGCAGGTCAGCGCTGCCATATGAAAATGTCACTCTAGATAAAAGAGCCCAGTAAATGGCATATTTATCAACCGCCGTGTTGAACTAGAAAGCTATCTTATCTCCAGGAACATTATTCAAATGAAGGTCATGCTGCTTGCTAGGGCTGTAGCCAAAGAGCAAAGAAGCAGTGTATGCATATCTAAAATGAAGTCAGTGAGAAAGAAAAAAGATCCCCGCGCACTGGATTGATGCTCAGTTTATAATGACACAAATGAATGGTAATTGGCTTCGTTTGTTTTCAACATTTTATCAGGGCACCTCTCATTTTTTAATGCCCCTCCCCAAACTAAAGGAACCAATTAGTGAAATCTCACAAGTAGTCACTCTCCTGTGTTTCTTTCCTGGGTGCTATTACAAATGCTATCTATCAGTATGGTAATTGCATTCAATGTGCGCACATCCCTCAGTGCAAGTCTTTTAACCGTTCCCACACTGGCTGGGATATCAGCATTCATAGTATGATTATGTGAAGCATCTCTCATGTTGAACGCCTCGTGAGATATCCTTGCGACCTGACTTATGCTAGAAAAATTTCTTATGATTTATGCATATACAATATGTGAGCACAGGAGGAAAGTGTGATGTAAAGAAAAAAACCCTGTTGCTGCTTATTTTAAACAAGCAGGGCACAATGTCAGTGCTGTGAGGTACAAATCAGGAATTGAGGGTGGAGAGAGCTCCGCTTTTGATCTATTTTATGTTACTCCTCATGTACGATTTGACACATAAAGCATTTAAATCTTTGCATCTAGGCCCTACGACGCCATTAAATACCTCTTTATTGATTACAGAATGAGAGTTGTCGTTGACCGTTCTCTTTGTTTACTGACAAGGATCCAACTGAAGATCTGTTTTGTGTGTAACCCAGTAAATCAGCCATCCTTTCCCTTCTATGGCCATAAATACATCTTCTTCTTCCTTCACATTTATGCATGACTAACAGAAACCTGTCAGTGTCAAAATGCTGAATTAACTATTAAGGGTGCAGGTATTATTGTCTATCGCAGCACTGTAGTCAACAACACCACCTTAAGTCCAAACAGACCAGGAGAGGGCAGTTGAGGTGAAGGCCTTGGAAATGTGAATTCAAGACCACTCTTGACACTGAGACTGGATTCAAGCACCTACTTTGTGGCTTGATTGCAGTCCAAATAGTTGAAAAGGAAACAAGCAGACAGAGGTGGACAGATAAGTATGAAATGATGAGAGAGAGTTTTAAAGAGTTTGGTTGTCATGTACAGCCATACATAATACTTCATTCTACAGCCTTTGGTTGAATCCCAATGTCAAGAGACCACAGACTCTTCAGTACAGACTTGAACTTGGACATGCTTCTGTAGCCACCAGATGCACACAAGACACCCATTTAAATGCCATACATGCATTTCTCTGAAAATCCTGTTAACTAGATTTCAGTCTGGATTCAGCTTTCTTATAATTCCTCAGGGCCCTGAGGCTGTCGCAGCAGCGCTGGCTGGCTGTAAGATCTTGAAGGAGATGGCAAGACTGGAATCAGAGGCTGAGTCGGCACGTAGCATGAAGGAGGCCAAGTATGAGCAGTTTGCCCTTGGTGAGATACAAAACATACGACTAACAATGAGGTCAGAAAATGTAATGCTCATGTATTTGATTCATCCAATCGATCATTTTTACCCACAAACCAAACCAAATCCCACTGGACGGGAATAAAATATGAATTTTGATTTAGGAGTTCTTCAAATGCAGCTGAGTGTTTGATGCCGTGGTACAACTGTGTTATAATGACAGATTTGTTTGGAGAATGCTACTCCAACAGTGAAGACAGGGCCTACGCTTTGTTGGTGAGGCGAACTCGCTGCTGGAGCAAATCTACTGTCCTCAACCTGGCAACCGAGGCAGATGCCAAATGCTTCTTTGCCCACGATGGAGTTCAGGTAACAGCGACACACATCCATATGTTCATCTGGCACCGCTGATTCCCTCAGCTGTGATGAAAGAGGTGTGACATTTAGTAGAGGGAGTAGGAAAAATCTATATTGAGGTTGCATCCAACAGTTCCAAAGTGATGTGTCTTTGATAAGGAGAGTTGGCTAGTTTAATATGCTGCTTCTTATATTCAAATATTAATAAAGGAAATTGCCCTAGAATTACTGCAGGAATTAAGGATGATGCTTGTTCAGGGCAGTGTGTGTCATTAGATATGCAATTCAAAGTGATATCTTCCACTGCTGAATGGGCCCCATTCAGTTTGCAATTTGTGTATAAACCCCTCTGACAGACATCCTCGTCATTACAAAGCCTTCATTGAGAATTTAGGGGTGTCCATCTTCAGCAGGGAAAGTTACCATGCAGCAAGTCCCTGGACTAGCAACACGTCATTTAAAGCACACGGCGGGAATAATATAGTTGCCATTCAAACTGATAGCTGTTAATTATAATTCACTGCATGTTATGTATCAAGGGATTACAGCTCAGATGGCATTTAGCTGGGATATTACAAAGTGCCTACGAGCTCATGACCGAGCATCAGGTGTCCTTTCATTTTGAGAGACCATTCCCTAAATTACAACAACAAAATGCCTCATGCATTATGTGAAATGGAGGTCTGATGAGGGGAAACAGCCAGGCAGACACACAAAGCAACAGATTTGAAGGCTTATGGTGCCCTCTTGTGGTCTACTTTATTCAACAGCCAAATCATTTAATAGTTCATTATGCATGTGGAGCGTATTGCATATTTATTCTGTCATAGCAGATAATTTTAATCTGAATGAGACTTTGTTACAGGCCCTCCTCACTAAGATTTGGTGGGGCGCGATGACGACAGACACAGCCATCTCCAAACTAGTGGTGTCTTTCTTCTTCCCACCACTCATTTGGACCAACCTCATAAAGTTCAGGTGATCCATGTTATACTCTCTTACACTTTGTCTTAATCATGTGTGTGTGTGTGTGTGTCTGGCTGCATGTGTTTCTACCAGTCAAACGTTTGGACACACCACATTTTTCTTTACTTTAACTATTTTCCACAGTTGAGAATAAAAGTAAAGACATGAAATAACACAAATGGAGTTATGCAGTGACCAAAAAAAATCTTATATTTTAGATTCCTTTGCCTTGATGGAAAGGCAAAGGCTCTGGAAAGAAATTCATACATAGGCATCGACTTCACTATTTATATTTGTCTGAGAAACAAATTTCAAGCGTTTAAGCAGAAGCCTTTAGATCAAAATGGCTTTAAGATGATGAACAACACATTCAATCACATGTGTCCAAACCTTTGACTGGTAATGTACCTACATGCCTTTCTCTGTACACTCACACTCACATGGTCATGGACTCTTCATGTGTGTGTCAGTGATGAGGAGTTGGACAATCGCAGTGGGGGAGAGCAGTTTGTGGAGCTGGACAGTCTGGATACCGAGAAGGCCTTGCTGCTTACTGACGATGACGACCCTCTGTGAGTTTGCAGTGAAGTCACATTTATTTTTCATCCTACACCAGAACAGAATTAAACTGTTATTGAATAGTATGACAATTATCTCTGTTTAATAATGGTTCACTTCATTTAGATATGGCCAGACCAAGACCTGTGAATTAAAAATACAGCTGCGCTATCAGAGACAAATTTCTAGACTACATTAATTTATTAATGGAGACCTCAATTAGTAATTATGATAGCTGAGAACATTTAAAACATGTCTTTGAAACCAGCCAGCCACTAATTTTCTTTGAGGGCTGGCATTTACAAAGTATTTTTCTCACAGAGCAATTTTGCAGACTATTGTGCAGAGCTAATTTTGCAGATTTTATTTAGGCTTCTAACCTTCTAGTCTACAGTACTTAACATATGCCTACCTTACTTTTTTAAGACAGGGAAGCTTTTCCAACATATCTGAATACCAATTTCTCCAAAGTAATTTGGGGACACATTTTAATCTTCATATGACCCAATTTAATGTTACACTACATATTCACACCGCAGTTACACCACATATTCAAATCATCTTCTAGTACTTGCAAGTTATTTTTGTATGTGAAAGGAGATGGAGAGACACATGAGTGTCTTGTCAACTGTTTGTTTTCCAGAGACTCTCCACCCGGAGGCCCAGCAGCCCAGAGCTGCGCCTCAGTGTGGTGGCGCTTCTTGCTGCGCCGCTGGCGTCGCTTCTGGAGCGCTCCTGTCACTGTGTTCCTCGGTAATGTCATCATGTACTTCGCCTTCCTCTTCCTCTTCACCTATGTGCTCCTGCTGGACTTCCGCCCGCCGCCGCCCAGCGGCCCCGGAGCCGCAGAGATCATGCTCTACTTCTGGGTCTTCACCTTGGTGCTGGAGGAGCTTCGACAGGTGAACGCTGAAATAGATAGATTGAACCTTCATATTTTCAAACACATTTGAATTTTCCAGGCCATGTGATTTTTTGGAGAGGATCCGCATGTGGAAAGTACCTCAGAGTGCGGGGACTTCTCTAAAAACGGTAATAGCTTTTAGGTTCTGATGAATTAGATGGTCAAGGGGACCTATTCAAAAAACCTCATTCAAATTATTCCTTGGAATCACAATACAAGTATGACATGACCAAAAATACTCACAGAATCTCACAGAAATACTCCCAGAAATATTTCTGACAACTTTGACCAAATTGTTCACGGAAACCCTAAGAGAAGGAAGTGGATGGTACTTTCCTGACTCTCATATTCCCACTCTCAACAGTGAGCAGCAGTTAGTCTTTTATTAATAGCATAGACCATACATTTAAAAGTGAATAAAATATCTTCAGTCCAGTGAATCACTATGTAAAGCCAGTAAACTTCAGTTATGGGTTAGGATTTGAGTATGACACCTCCTTTTGAGGCATTGCTGCTTTGCTTTGTTCTCCGGGCCTGACCAGTCAGTCACCAGCCACAACAAACTCTCTCTGTTTCTGGGGCATGCGGAGGTGCGAGAGTCTTTCACCCCTCTGTCTTGACTTCCTCCCTGTGATCATCAGATTATACAAGCATGTTCCCATATTGCATTGATCCTCAGGAGCCTTCCTCCCCAGGCCACATAAGTACCCAGCTGGGACAGGCCTTCACCGCTGTTCCCTCGGTTCAGTTTTTCAACTCGCATTCTAGCAAGTCCCATGGGCTGAATACAACTACGGAACAGATTCCCCCCAAAAAAGAATCAAACTGCTACAGGCAGCCTTGGCATGCTACCAAGCCCAGCGGGGCCCCTGTGCCTTCAAAGGGATGGCTGTGGGGCACACGCCGCTCCCTGAAGGGAGACAGTGCCACAGGGGGCCTCTGTTCCTGCCAAACCCCTAGAACAAGGGTACAGACTGCAGTGTCGCCAGCTTTTTTAAAATGCAGTAGAGACCCATTGATGCTGATGCAAGGCTGCCCACTTTCAAACAAGTTTGTGATAAGTAGCGTGCTGTTGCACCAACTGGGAGAAAAAGGGATGAATAGTGGATGGTTTCTCATTGACATCAGCAGAAATCACTGGTCTCAAGCTACACTGTGGTTGGCGGATGGGTCACAGACACTTCATATTTACAGGTCATTCATGTCCCCAAAAGGTTGGACAACATCAACAGTGGTATACATGAATCTTAGTGAGGGGTGAAATGTTTTGTTGGGGAGCAGCACGTTATTTTGTCTATCAAACAGCAGCTATGTGTACAGTTGTGAAAGAGATGTAATGAAGTGGCTTATCAGTGTTCCACCCTGGCCGTTCCTCTTTCCTACAGTTCTTGCTCAAACAAGGTAAACAGTGAAAGTGTGTTTGGCTGCCACTCTAGCGTGTCGTGTTGTTTTGTGAGGTGACAGTCGGGGCTCACACACTGGGCTGTCACTTTATGAACGGAGCACACCGTCCTCGCCTTGTTCTCAAACCTTTTGTGCCATCCAGGGACCTAACATTGGCTCTTGATGCACTTCCAGGTGCCCCATTCAAACCACTGGAAACAGCTGACCTTAAGTTCCTGTCCTATAACACATAATGGTTGTTTGCAAGGCCAGTGTAAGAGGCAGTTCAGTGTATTGAGGATTTGGGACTCTGCAGGTGCTTACAGTATAACGCAGTGTGGCTGTGTTCCTGCTAACTCTCTATAGGCCCAGTAGGTGTGATTGAATGGGGCTTCAGTGTATGACCCGGCAGAGTGCATATCCCCATGTGAAATGCTTCTTTTCTCTCCCACAGACAAGAAAAGTTACATAACTATACTTACACTAGGTTGAGAAAGTTTGTTAAAGCCAAATTTTTCTGTCACTAGAACTATTTTAAAATCACTCCAGATTGTATCTTTAAAGGGGTGCTTGACTTAAGTACAACACTGATTTATTATGCACACAATCGAGGATAAATCACAATGCTGTAAACAGCGACACAGAGTATTTCAAATGAAGTTAAATACAGATCAGCAAAATACTGAAAATGAAAAATAGTATGCCCCAAAGGCATATGAATAGATACTGTTTGGAAAATGTAATTTTCAAGTTGCAGCAGAAGCAATCACAACAAACATCAACAATCAAATCAAAACAAAATTACACCCAAATATCTCATGACCATGGCAGAAACCTTTCTTGGGAGAAATAAAGGCTGGGAAGAATAGCTAGCGAAGGCTACATGAAGTGTGTGATATTTAAGCTGTCTTCATTTGGAGTGAAAACATCTCCATAAAATCAAGACTACACATTGAGACTATGTATTATATTATTTGAAGTTCTGTCAGAACAAAACAAACAAAAAAACTGCACTGAATTTTGCATCACTCCCTCAATTCACTGATGCTATGAAAGCACAGACAGAATTTGTTAACATGGAATTGAGATATTTAGGAAAATCAGCATAGCTCAGCACATTAAAACACCAGAAAGCCTTGTGCACCTAAATCACTATCAACACACACCAGTCATACCCCAGACAGGGTTGTTGGTGAAAAATGACTCACTATGGTTTTCTAATACTCTACCATGTTTATAGATGTTTTTCATAAATATGTGTGTTTCATAGTGGTGTATGAACTGTCTTTCGTGACACAGAGCTTCTTTACGGATGAAGAGATGAACATCCTGAAGAAGTTCAAGCTCTACGTAGAGGACAACTGGAATAAGTGTGACATGGTTGCCATCTTGCTCTTTGTTGTTGGGGTGTTATGCAGGTAAGAAACATCAAATAACAACAATGACACTTTCTGAAGAAAATAAAACAAAACAACTTGGAGGCTGTAAATTGATTGGTGCAGCGGCTTAGAGAATGAAAATATGAGAATGAACGAGTTAGTGAGGGGAGAAATGAATAAATCAATTACAGATGTGTGTTTTCTTTGGTATTGCAGGATGGTGGACGGCACCTATGAGGCAGGAAGAACAGTGCTGGCTATAGACTTCATGGTATTCACTCTAAGGCTGATCCACATCTTTGCTATTCATAAGCAGCTGGGTCCAAAGATCATCATCGTGGAGAGAATGGTGACCAAAACAAAATACCACTATCAAACCATAGCAGCTCCGTCAAAATTAAAACCAAAGTTGAAGGATAACTGAAGAGAACACAGACCTCATTACAAATGTGTAGTCTGTAGAGAAGATACATTTCCATTTCTGCTTTCCAGATGAAGGATGTCTTCTTCTTCCTCTTCTTCCTGAGCGTGTGGCTCATTGCTTATGGCGTGGCCACCCAGGCTCTCCTGCACCCTAATGACCCGCGGATCGACTGGGTGTTCCGCAGGGCCTTGTACCGCCCCTACCTGCACATTTTCGGCCAGATCCCCTTGGAGGAAATAGATGGTAACATACAGTAGTTGCCACTTTCTATATTTATTTACTCCAAATAATATGAGGCTGTTATATGTGTGTTTACAAATGAAAAATGTGATTTCATGGAGATCATAGGTGATAAGACCACTGTGTGTCTGAAAAAGCAAGAAAAAATCAACCTAATCTATCTAGTAAAATACAACCTAATCTAATGTAATCTTATTGTTTAAATCTAATGTAATCTACTCTAATCTAATAGAGTCTCACCTAAATTTAAAATCTAATCTAGTCTAGTCTAATCTATTTTTCTTATTAAGTCTAGTCTAATCTAATCTAATCTAATCTAATCTAATCTAAATTGTATTAAATATAATCAAATCAAATCAGATTTAATCGAGTCTAGTCTAGTCTATTCATCTAATCTCTCCATTTTGGGCACAGTGGCCCGCATGCCGGAGACCAACTGCACCACGGACCGGGAGGAGATCATCATGGGCCTGCGGCCTCCGTGTCCCAACATGTACGCCAACTGGCTGGTCATCCTGCTGCTGGTCATCTTCCTCCTAGTCACCAACGTCCTGCTGCTCAACCTCCTCATCGCCATGTTCAGGTCAGAGGCTGAGAAGCCAAATGATGGTCCATATCGTTGTCAGCCAACTAAGATTATCATCTCATAGTGATGATCGTGATATGATGATGTTTGTCATAGTTAGATTAGTTAGATCATTTCAATCCTCAAGACTGAGGATTGTTCCCTCATAGTGATGATCATGATATGATGATGTATTGTCATAGTTAGATTAGTTAGATCATTTCAATCCTCAAGACTGAGGGGGACCAAGTCCAAGACCAGAGCGAGGATATGTCAAATATTGCATGGTTGCATTCCAGTAATTACATTTTGGATTACAAACTCATACAGTGGATGGAGAAACTATGGCTAAGCTGTTGAAGTTTTTTTCATGTATTGACGCTGTAAAAGAATTGAAACTAAGATAACCCCCCAGCAGTGACTGAGACAGAGGCAAGAAAATAAAATAAAGTTCAGTTCTACTAAGTCCAGCTGTCCAGGAACATTGAAAACTGGCATCAAGACCTCTCTCAACATTAATATTGGAGTACTACAGTTCTGGTCAAAACCTCAATAGGGTTTAGCTGGTGGCGTCTTTGTACCTTAAGAAATCTAGAAATGTACGCATGTTTTAACAGCTACAAAAAGACATGTTGATCGCATCACACAAACTGATTTTACTGCAACAATATGGCATAATTAGAATTTTAACCTCTTTAAACTACAAAATTGCATGACACAATGTCACAGACTGCTGGATGTAACTTCAGTTAATTATGTATTTTACAAACCCTAGTACTTATCTCAGCTGCAAAACAATTTCAAACCATTAACAGTAAAAATGCAGCCAAAGGCTGCAATAAAATGTACAAAAGCAAACCATCTATCCAACAGGCTTTGTATATATTCCTCTTTTCCACTTCCAGCTACACATTCCAGGTGGTTCAGGGGAACACAGACATCTTCTGGAAGTTTCAGCGGTACAACCTGATAGTGGAGTACCACAGCCGTCCCGCCCTGGCCCCCCCCTTCATCATCATCAGCCACCTCTCCCAGCTCCTCCTCTGCCTGATCAAGCGGCCCGAGTCCAAGCAGGAGCATCTTGGTATGAGAAGAGGTTCTGTTTAATAAGCACGGTTCAGTGTATTTCCATATATAGAGACCTGCCGAGCCACACCACTTTACATTCCAGATATTGAAATGGCTCCTTGTGGCTTATCTGGCTAAATAAAATGAGTTGAATGAAATACAGGCAAATACACAGCTTGCTTATCTCTGTCCCTCACCTGTTCTATGCAGAAACTGCCTGTTGGTTAATTGGTTTTTGGACTGTATCCATGTGTGTATCTGTGTGTCTGTGCGCGCGTGCGTGTGTGTGTGCGTGTGTGCGTACGTGTGTGTGACCAGAGAAGGAACTGCCGGCAGGGCTAGACCAGCGGCTGATGACATGGGAGACGGTGCAGAAGGAGAACTACCTGGCCAAACTAGAGCGCCAGCATGGAGAGAGCAGTGAGGAGAGACTCAAGAGTACCTCCTCCAAGTAACTGCCAACCTTGCACATGTTTCCCATCGGAAATTGTGGCACAATCACTCATTCTGAATGTTAGAATATATAAGTTAAGGGTTAACCGGCCAAGTTATAACTCAGTTCTTCATTTCTTCTCAGTTTTAGATGCAGTCAGTGTCTCCCATAGTACTTTATGAATGTTTTGGTACATTTTGACTGATGATATTAAGGGTTTTGACTGAGGTTTGTGTGTGACCAAGGGTCCAGAGCTTGCTGAGGATTGTTGGTGGGTTCAAGGACCAAGAGAAACGACTGGCATCCATGGAAGCTCAGGTAATCCTGGAACAATGTTGAACATCTCGACAGCGCCACTTGACACATCATCGATTGCACTTAGCTTGCAAGTAATGTGGTAGAACTGCTTGTCTTAAGAATTCACACAACTTCCAGTCAGCTCTGGCTTTCTCTCTAGGTCAGATACTGTGGAGAGGTGTTGTCCTGGCTTGCTGAGTGCTTTGCCCAGAGCACGCTCAAGTGTGGGAAAGAGGCTCCCAGAGCTCCAAGTGAGTCATGTGGTAATGAGAAACAGCAACGATGATGCCGACCATGAATTAGGCAACAATAGAGAAAAATATTAGATTACATTTTCCAGTTTAAAATAATGTGATTATACTATGATATCCCACTTCAGTCTAATTTAATATGAAATCTTGTGCCACAAAATGGCAGTGTCTTTGACAGGCAACAAGGCAAGCAGCAGCAAAGACTCATCTCAATGTCAACCAGACCAAGAAGTGAAACACGAAGCGGCTGAGGCTAGACCAGGTCACCCAGGATATGGAGCCAACAAAAGATTCCCTTACATTGATGAATGAAAGTGACAATGGCAATAACTGTTCTCTTTGTCAACACAGAAAGACAGGTGTGATCCTACATGTAAGAATTATGGGATGTTTTTAGGGTATGATGATGGTATAATTTGAGGAAAAGGGGCGTAGATTTTGTTTGAAAATTAAAATTGTTATGTAGACTTCACAGATGATGTCCCATTGTGGTTTCTGGTAGTGTTTTCGTAGAGCAACCTGTTATATGTGTGTCTTAGGGAACAAAGTCCACATCCTCATTCCTATTCTGCGAATGAAGCCTTGCGGTTAAGAAGAGATTTACTAAAGCTTTGTAAATTGTTGGCCTTAGAGTTAGGGTTAGGGTTAGGTCAGGGTTAATTAACACTATACCACTTATTCTTTTCTTTCTGTCAGTTTTTATTTATTTTTATGTAACTTTTATTTAACCAGGCAGGTCAGTTAAGAACAAATTCTTATTTACAATGAATAAATCTGGTAAAACCATGTACAGTAGCTAGAAAAGGCATTCACTCCCCTCCCTCCACCCAGGCAATCAGTGCAAAATACATGTATTGGGGATTTTTGTCGTAAAATCAGGGAAAAGTACTCTTTTCAAAGTGGAGTGACAAAGATGTCGAAGTATACAATTCTAAAAATGAAAAATCAACTTTGTTAGTATTCACTGGGGCTAAAGTATCCCACTGAAAAAAAGCATTTCATAACATACATTAGGTTCTTTAGGTTATAGTGAGTCATTCTGAATACATTTTCTTTTCATCGCTCCAGCGTGACACCCTTCTTGGTAGGAAGTCTTACACCAGGTCCCTTCAGTACATCTTGGGTTGGGACGTCAGGGTTTGGTGTTTTCTGCTTCAGGATGCTGGATCACAGTGTGGGATAACTGCCACTTATGGATGACATTTGATTTCAGTTGTTGAGGTTTAACATATATCTTTGATTTGAATGTCAAATAACACAGTGGTTATGAGTTTAAGGTGGCTATGACTTTAATTTAAGGGTATTTTCATCAGCATCAGATGGTATACTCAATGTGTGGCTAACAACCATTCAAACATTAAAACTAAAATTAACCACAGTCAAATCACACTGAATAACATCATCACGGTGCCATGTTACAAGTAAAAAAATTCAATACAATAGTCAATAATCCGACCAACAAGGCCTATCAATGATCAAAAGGCAGCAAATGTGTTTTAAATCCATGAACTCGGCTTAATGTCTACACTTATTTTGCTAGATCACATTAGACAGGAGCGTGTGATAAAGGCAACATAAATTCTATGGACATTTGTAAAGAGCAAAATGAATGACACAAGACACATTTGCATTGGTGTGACCTATTTTTCAAAGATGTACAGAGGTGATGAAGGCTGGTTCATAGACAGCATTAAGAGTTCGAAGGGGACATTGTGCTTTTCTGCTGAGGATGCCACTGTGATGCCCACAGAGAGGTATACTGAAGAGTCGTGAAGCATCAAATCTTGATTGGGGAATGCCCACTGTGTTTCAGTGTTGCTGCCCCTGTGCCTTACGATTACATTTCAGTCTGTATCAGTAAACATTCACTGCTCTCTACAAGAACCAGAACAAATGCACAAACCCCTCTTCTTTCAACCTATGCACAGGACAAGCTGTGTCTGTTCGCCAGAAAAGAAAATCTTATTTGGTATCAGTTAAGTTTCCAGTGAGTATGTATGAAAACAGAAACTATTACATCACTTTATAGTAGAGCCATGTAAATTTCAGTCTCCTGGTTTGCAGGCAGTAAGTGCACATCTTGTACTGTCAACTGTAACGTTGATTTGATAAAACATAATTTAGTATATTAACACTCACATGTATAAGTTGAACATGAAATATTTGTTACTGGAGATTGCTATCATGTTGTTTGCTGTGAGCAAATATATTTCTAAAATAAATCATATTTAAAAAATGACGTTGAGGAAAAGTCAGTGAGCAAATAAATAGTAAATTGCATACTTGTGCTGTCCAAATTGGAGAACAGAATTGGTCTGAACATCATTTTTCCTGCTCTGCATCTCCAACCTTTCAAATAGACTTCTATAATATGAAAACCTCAGCAGAGCCACTGTGCGGATACACCTCTGCAGTACTGACAAGTATATCGTCCCATATCACGGATCAGTTGAACCTGCAACAGCTGCAAAGCAGTGAGTGGAATTTCCTCCTAACTTCTAAGCCTTATTGATTTATTTGGTGTGCCTTATCTTGGGCATTTTACCCCCCCCCCCCAAGAGAACTTTAAATACTCTCATATCCTATCTTTGTAGTCACTGCAACTTTAGTCCCTTAAACTGAGGCCTCGGGCCCTCTGGGCTGCACTGCTGCTC
>OMOV01008445.1:3359-16750 GCA_900312565.1 Beryx splendens
CACAGAGTGGCAGTGTAACGCTATTGTAAAACTATAAAATTGCAGCAGTAGTGCTGGAACATACTGTATATGTATTAGACGCATTTATCCCTCTCTCTCTTGACATGAATAATGAAGTGTTGTTTGTATTTGTTTATAGGACTGCCTGACTGCGATAACAGACTTTTTCAACGAAAAGCTGTATATCATTGGATATGTTGGGATTGGGATTGCAGGAGTAATGGTGAGGATTTACAAAAACCAAATATTCCTCATAAACATGATATGAGATTAAGATATAAGATTATATAAGATTAATTCAGTATATAAGATTTGTGATAATTTGTCACCATTTATCCACAATGGCTATTAAACTGGTTCATGCAGGTTATGTACAACCTTGCATGAATCTTCACAGCTTACATAAAAGTTGCAGCATGTCCCAAAATGTGTGTGATTTTAAAAAAAAATTTTTTTATAACCCCTCCACCAGGCCCTCGCTTTGGAGGACATATAGCACTTTGTTTTTACATTATTTTAATTTTACAGCAATTCTTTTTACACGTTTTGAGATGAGGCACATTTTGACATGATCTAGATGCACACATACATCTGCACATGCACAATCACACATAATCCCATATACGTATACATATATATCTATATGCACATATCCATACACATATTGCATATAGGCAATGCAAAGAATACATCACCATTCACACACATCCATCTATCTACATACATACATAGCATAACGGTCCTCTAGTCACCAGCCCAACTCCCAGTCAAATGTAGTCAATTCTCAAACTATCCCACCTCTCATGAATAATTAATCGTTCTAATGATAAAGCTTTTGTGATTGTCTCCTTAGATCATAGGGATGATCTTCAGCATGGTGCTCTGTTGTGCGATCAGGAACAGCAGGGAGGTCATATAGACGGTGAGTGGACCCCGCCTCCCACCCTGCCAGCCAGCCAGCCCTGTACAGGCTCCCTGAACCCCTCAGAATCAACCTATCTCCATAAGACGGGGAGAGGCCGAGGACTTTTTAATGTCATTTATGCAAGTCCGGGGTAATTAGGCGGGGAGGTTCACCGGATATCACAAAGAGAGCACAATTACATCCCGACTGTCCCAGTATCAAGGGCCGAACTCAACACGATACGCTGGACCGCCATCTTTCCGCCTTCTTGTCAACGCCACCAGCACTGAAACACATTACTTTCTCTTCTTTCCTTTCCATAACACATGCTCTGCGTTTGGCACTACTCTATGACATTCCTGGTTTCTAGCATCCTCTTGTTACACTGCTGCCGTTCCAGAAGCTTCAGTAAAAGGCCTCTGACACAGGAATGCTATGACTGAGGAGTATTGCTGTAAATACGGACACTTAGTTTATGCATCTGCTGTTGATTAACATTATTTATTCAGTGTCCTTTATATCCCTTTTTATGTAATTTATAGGCCTAATGCCAATCATGCGCTTAAATGTTTTGAGGACTAGCCTACCTTTGCATTATAAATTTCATTATGTGCCTATATAGTCAAACACAGACAAGCCTCCTGCTATTGTACCCATTATCTGTTCATCGTGATTTCAATGTGTACAGTACTACTGTGCTTGCTGCCTGCGATCATTCCAAAGTATTTCTACTTTAAAGCACAATAGAGGAAGTGTAGACATGATATCAACCCAAAGGGTTAGGAAGTCTGATGACAAACTGCCATTCTGTAAATCTCCAAATTGATCTAAATGTTAATGAACTTATACAATGTCCTGCTCAAGCTCTCCTGGAGAATATGATGTGTGAACCGTAACAGTGAGCTAGTTTGCATTTTGTGTGAATTATTGTGGATGTAAATTTTGTTGGTGTGCCAATAAGATGTGAATTATAGAATAATGTAGTAAATGTGGAATCATAACATACTGTTAACCACAATAAAAAAATACATATTGGGTGCTTTTATTGACATCTGTGGTTATCTTCTGTTTCCTGCCTCTAAACGGTCAGAATCACATAAGTTTGCTTTTGACAAGGTGCCAGAAGTAGCAGCAGTGCGTCTCATAACTCCACTCTGTGGCGGGTCAGGGTTCTTGACGTGTCAGCATTCTTTCTCATTAGATCATACGGAGCAGCAGCCAAGTATTACACCTGAGTTGAGCAATGTTTGGCAAGCAAGTAGCACAAGTATGCACTTATGTAACTGCTATGTATAGACTACATGTAAGGGCCCAGCCACTCGGATTTCTACCAATGAGATTTATCTATCAATTGCCCTACGGCACTTTCCTTAGATTGCTTACATAAGTTAGCTTTTAAAATATGATGGTAATGTCAAGCAGCTCTAATTGCTGACTTCCTTTTAGAAAGTTTCTTTTAGTAGTACACATCCTAGGTTTGTTATACAGTATGTGGTGAAGTATACAGTGGTTACTTTTACGTTCGAGGCCTGTTATATGTATTTGTCATTTGTCCAATGTCTGTAGTTCCTTCAAAGTTCTTGTTATGCAGCATTTCTGTTATTTTGTCCATCTCCTTCATACTGGTGACACTGGTGTCTCTATATCTGTCTGGTTACATCATCCAGTTTAACAGACCCATTAACACAGGTTGAGCATAGTAAAACTTTATTTCTTACATTTATGTACAAAAAGACAGCACAAACATAGAAAGTGTGGTAACAGTTATTTCAACATGCACACAGTAGCATAACGCTATTTTGGCCAAGAATTTTTTCTCAGAATGAGAAATTTGCTCTGTTAAGGCATAAACAAGAGATGGTTGAATTTGTGAATACTTTTAAGCTATGCATCGAGTCCCCTATTCCATCTAAATTTGAGTTTAGGTGGATAACCACATACAAACATAATGTGCATTAATGCACTCAAGTATTTGCAGATACAATACAAAGACTGCTGTTAACGGATGAACAAAGTACTGTAGGGTTAAATATCAAGTATATGTCAGGACACTGTCTCAATGGTTTAACTAACCATATGGTCCCATGTTATCATCAGTCAAATTAAACATTACACTCACATTTGTTGAAAATGTATATAAAAAAAGATAAACATTCTTCTGCATGTGTAAATTGGGCCCCATCATGATTCTTCCTCCAGTCAAAGCCCTTGTTACTAATTGAAGGCTTCATGTCAAAAGACAGCAATGAAAAAAAGATACTGCAAGCTTCTGCATCCAACAATTCAAAAGTGTATCTCACATGTTCAAAAACAATTTGAAAAGTGAGGAATTGGAAAAAACAAATTGCAGGTCTGTCACTTTAATGAAGTCACTCCCAGCTCCTCTCCCTCACAGAGGGAAGACGAGCAGGACTATCAAGGGACAAAGAAAAGATAACACTGCAACTCTAAGTCCCCAGCCCAGCAAGGCTGATACCTTCAAGTGCAAACATTGGTCACAGCCTATTGAATAAGCCAAAAATGTGGAAGTGCAATGCAGCCGTTAGACCACACAGTAAGTTCAGAAACCACAGAGGTTTCGTTTCTTTTCAATGAAGCTGTTCTGACTCAGTCATCTGTAGTTTTTTTGTTTTTTTTTAGCTGTACACCAGTGGTATGTAGCTGCCAGTTGTTAGCTAATATACTTCATCTACGCTGAAAAAGGTCCTGTGTATAGCCAGCTAGCTTGAGGAGGTCAGTCTGGTCTCATGCTGACAGGAAGCTGACGGGCGAGTTGTCCAGGATATATTCTCCAACACCAACAAAGTACATGACCTGTGCTATACCGAAGAGAGGGGCAATGACCAGGGCCCGGCAGCCGGCACCTTTCAGGAAGGCAGAGGGTCCCTCCTTCCGCATGATCTTACTGTGGGGATACAGATGGAGGGGGTTTGTTACACACACACACACATATACACGACTATAATAAAAAAGCTACTACGGGAGAATGATAGGTAGATCAACGAATGGCTCAGCCGTCTCACCTCACACAATCCACAACACCGTTATAAGTCTCCTCAGCCGACCCTTTGTTCAGTGACTGCAGTCTAGTCTTCACCACTGGAAGAGGAAGAAGAAGAAAAAACTTGAGATTACATCCATACCAATTACATTACTGCTGATGACATTCAACACCACACATCAAAAGGTGACGTGGTTGAGGTCTCAAAACTCACCATCACAGGGATTAACAGCCACTGCGGCAGTGGATCCAGCCGCACAGCCAGAGAGGAAAGCACAGTAGAAGGGTGCGGACTCCTCAGGACTGGGTTTACCCAGGCGATTCAGGTTGGCAAACAAGGGGAAGTAGATGATCGAGAAGGGAACATCCCTGAAAGAAAGAAATCAAACCAATTCAAATTTGTTAGATATCAAAAACTTGGTGCAGTGTAATTGGTCTATGAAGTTCCCAACTTAAGACTGCTTCCACTTCAGTGAGGAATGAGAACTTACCTCATTAGTGTGGCTCCCAGGCCTTTGTAGAGCCCCTGGATGCCCTGAGTGTGGAGCAGCTCCCTGGCAATCTGAGTGGCTGACACCGCCCGTGGTGCCTGGACCACCGGGCCCGAGTTGTAGGAACGGCTGAGCATGGCGTTGGTGGCCGCAAGCTTAGTGGGAGACATCATGCCTGGCTTTCTCTGCTGGGCCGCTTTCAACAAATGATACAAAATATCCATTAGTGACATTATCATAAAAGAAGAGAGGCTAAACTGTACCAAGACTGTGTTATATTTGCTCACCTAGTCTGCCTGCGTCCTGCAGTTGAATCTTGAGCATCTCCATTGGGGTAGTGATAACAACTTGGCACATGCCTGCACCACAACCTGCCAGCATCTCTTTGAACACCGTCAACCCCTTCCTGTTAACAGTTAAGAGAAATATTAGAAAACAGTTGATGGGATATGACATTTCAATGAGTGTAAGGCCAGATGATCATACTTACCCATCCTTGGCAAGGTGATGACGGAAGAAGTCATTAGCGGCGAGCTTGATTGCCTTCTCAGGGGTAACCAGGGTCAGATTTACAGCAGCACCTGAAAACAAAAACTGTAAAATTAACAATGCATTCACAATCAAAATTTGAATTATTCAGTACATGTTACAACATTCCCAAAACATTCCCCACCACTATCATTTCAACATTAGAATGGAATTATTCCATTGTACACTAATCTAAAGCACACCATCACAGAAATGGAATAGACAAGACAAAACGCTCAACTCAGAGTAGATTCAGACATGATGATGGAGGGGGATTATTTCAAGGGAAATTACATTAAATGACATGAGTTTGAAAAGGAAAGTGAGAAACAAGCTAGACAGAACGACAAGAGAAAGAAATCAGGAAATGAACAATCCAAGGGGGATGCAGACTAGAAAGTAAGTAATTTTATTATAGGGCCGACTTTAATGTGGAGAAAACTTTGGGAAGAATGACATTCTATGTGTCTAGAAGAAAGCTTCAAGTCAGTAAGTAGGTTAATGTTTGGTTAAAGGAGACGGAATTTGGACAGAAATTAAAGAGATGTTAGTGAAAGGACTGGCTGAATCCTTGGCTATGGACTCTCTCCACGTGGACTTTGGGTAAACTTTAAATGCATCTGTGGTAGTCGGATGCATTCTGTCCATGGCAAGCTTATGTACCATCTCAAAAACAAATGTTATCAGGCCACCACAGATGCGTTTGTAAGATCAACCAAAGTCTGAGGACACAATCCATAGTCCAGAAACTGATTCCACCACAGACTGACAGGACAGTGGAGGGACAGCCTAATAGAAAGTTACAAATATATATAGACAAGGAGCCAAAATACAGAACAAATAGATGGCAAAACAAAAACTTGTGCCTAGTTTTAAATAGAGCAGTGTTGTAAGAACCATTAAATGATTTGCCTCCAGCGTGGCTGCGCCTTATCGGCTAGCCTTCAATATCCCAGGGGGACCCAAGTCTGTAATATGAAAAACACAGATGCAAACAAACAGCATTCCTCACACAAGCAGAGACCCACACTAAAGACCTCCATTTTCCTTAAATGAAACTACTCCCATAGAGACAAACTTTTTCTTTTCTACATTAAATGAACGAATCAACGAAGCAGTTCCTACTGATTGCTCATGTGCTACATTACCTGTCGATACATCACACAGCAAAAAGCTGCAAAAGCAGTTTGCATGAGAAAAATAGCTTTGGCTACTTCTCTTTGATCAGCATTTCATAGCCTATAATGATTTAAACTAAATCGTTTCTCTAAATAATTAAAGCAATCCAAGCATTGACAATACTCTATTTACAGGACATTAATTAAGTGTACCCATATGTAATCATATCCATGTGCAGCATAACCACATAAAAATAGTCCAATCCTCTGCAACGTTTTAGTGCTTGAAAGCAAACTTCTTCAGGTTCTGGTATTGGCCTATGTGTTCCTAAGACTCAAATGTGAATGAATCTTACCTCTATACATTCCAAAGTATCCCTCTGATCGAACTGTCTTCACAAGGCAGTCCACCCTTTAGAAACACAAAGAACATTTTAATATCAGTATGAATTGCCTTGTTTTAAGTGTAATTATACAAAAAATTGACTCTAAGCCAGCGGTTGTTCCAATTCCAGTCTGACAGGTGCCAGAGGCAAGGAACAATGGGTGCTATGAGCAAAATGGCAGCTGAGGGTGACAGAGCAGTAAATTTCCATAGTCACTGGGCATTCCAGAGGATTAGGCCAATCATGGGAGAGAATGATGAAGATGAAAGGTCCTCATGGTCTACCAGGTCAGGCATTTAACTTAGTGTATATATCCGTCATGATGACATGCACTGAAGATCAACATATGTCAATCATGGGATTAGCAAGAACAGAGTTGTATTATATAAGTGATCTGGCACCAAGAGCATCATATATGTCACGACAACAGTAACTAAGAAGACTTACATGCTTTTGTAGACCTGCTGACCTGGTCTCTGGTTCTGCAACCTGGTCTTTGCCAAGTCAATGGGAAAGACACAAGTAACCCCAACAATGCCAGCAATACCGCCATTAATCAGCTTGGCAGGGAGGCTGAGTGGAGAGAAAAAACACAGACCTTGTATATCAAGACAACTACCAAGGACTCTTACAAAGATGATAATTACATGGCTGCAGGACAATTATGTTAGGTTGGCCAACAGCTAAACAAAGACATCGTACACCTATAAACAATACTTATACTGAATTAGATTTAAGTAGGAAAAACACACAAGTAGACTTACCTAATCTGCTGCTGAGACATGGTAACTTTCAAAAAAGTAAAGATAGGAGATGTAAAAACGAAGTAGTGTGTAGATCCAAGTGTTCTTGAGTCACCCAATGAGTAGAGTCCTAGATAGAGATACTTGTATGAGTTACTTGATGCACAGATGGACTTCTGAGTACACACATACAACAAACTCTCGCTGCACACGAAGCTTATCCCCCACACATGATAAGCTTTGGCTTATCTATGCGCCTCAAGGATGACGCATCCTGCTAGGCGTGGGCGTGTTCCAGCGCACATACCGGAGCACCATAAATGGGCATTACCGCCATTTGTAAGCGCTAACGCTCTTACTGCCTAAAAGCCGGTAGTCAGTAATGCGTTGTGTTGCGTTTTTTGAATCTGCTCCAACAACTGGCCGGTGAGAGGTTTAGCATGAATCACCGGCTTCAACTCCTCGTGAACGGGTTAGAATTTAAAGGGAAAAGATGCAAAGGCTACGGGAAAACATCGGCTTAGCATGCTTCAGACCAACATAGACATCCGCCTATGAATTGATCCAATTTCCGAACAAGACTTGATCAATGAAAGTTATCCATTGCAAGGCCTTAATTAGCTAATTATGGCACGAGGAGGAAAAAACCATACCTACAAACAAGTGTCCCTCTAGTCTTACAGAGAAACTCACTTCCTTTCAAACCGTCAGCTGATCAGAGATAACGGTTTATTAGAAGTAACGATAACATTAGCTAGCAAGCAAACGCTAGCCAGCCGGCGTTAGCCATTCAGAACAATACAAGGTTTTAATTTAAAAACCCAGTCATGTTAAACACACGTTAACTCGCTTAAGCGTTATTTTTTTAAATCTGCTACTCACCTAAAGGTTGCTTCTTTCACCGTTATTATTGTTTTTTTGTTTTTTGTTTCCACGTTTCACTGATAACGGCTCTGTCTGCTTCCGCGGTCGGCTGAGCGAGCTCTAGACTCACTGGAAAATTCCATTCAGTTTTAAGCAGGGGGCGGGACTAAACCAAGTCGAGACGGCTCCATGCAACCGATCCTTACGATGCTTATTTACATACTGGCGGCTGATTGGCTCCTTTTTACTTCGCTCACACATCGGAACGAATCCAACATCAGTGTCGGCCAGCCACAGCCCCTTCCAGTTTTAGGCTTGCACCACTTCATTTGATCTCAACATTAACTCATATATAGCTGATTTTTTTTATTTTAGCTTTGCAAGAGACCGTGTTCTCAGTTTGGTAAGCTCTACTTCACCGTTTGGGACAGTTGCTCTAGGTGCCCAGGGATAACAGCAGGGTATCAAGCTACATTCTGTTCATGATGGAAAATTACAGGGCGAATACCAAAGCTCACGTATAGACACGTAAGCACTTGTTGGCCTGTTGCCACTGAAACGGGTCTTGAAGTTGATTTAAAAGCGATAGCAGCCATGAATGAGAAAGGCATGCCAGTTGATGTCAGGGTAGAAACCGGGTAACTAAAGCATGACTGGAGTTGAAACAATGTACACCAATGAATGTTAATTACGACATCCTGCACCTATTTTCTCTTTGGTGCATGTAATCTGGCATTAAATACAGTCATAATTTAACAGTTTTGGTAAAATCACTGATAAAACCATGCCAGGACTTTACACTAATGCAAAGGCCTTTTGCTTTGAAAGAAGCCATGTTCTCAGTCAAAACATCATTTCATGCCTGCCTGGTTGACAGAGGTGTGACAAAGTCAGCTTTGCTCGAGTCCCAAGTCAGTCTCAAGTCAAGCCCCAAATCTAAATGTAGATTACCAAGTCAAGTCCATGTCATTAATGTCAAATCTAAAGTCTAAATGTAGAACATCAAGGCAGAACAAATCAAGAATCAATCTCATATCTTAAAGGAAACAAGATATCTAGGACTTTGCAATATGGTTTTTAATAGGATAAAAAATTGATAAGAGCATCATGAGTTTGATTTCTATAGCCTAGTTTCAACTTCAATAAAATCTCAATAAAATCCCATGACTTTAATCTAAATCATTTACACAAACGCAAGATCTTTCGTCAAGACTTTAGAAACCTTTTCAAGTTGTCAAAGCACAAGTGAAAGTCAAGTCCCGAGTCACCAGAGCACAAGTCAGGTCTCAGATGTTCTCTTCATGCATCAAGTCAAGTCTCAAGCAATTAAAACTGTGACTCAAGTCTGACTGGAATCCAAGTCACGTGCCTCAAGTCCCCACCTCTGCTGGTTGAAGTTAAGCATGAAAATTCTGGACTGGACAAGTTCATATATTCTATCCAGATCAGTTTAGGATAGTCTTGGCTCAGTATCCATTGTGTTTATATGGAACTTGCAGTAACAACTGGTCGTGATTTCTTTGGAACTGGCTAAGCCAAATAGCAACACATTCATGCCAAATTGCCTGAGTAATTGTCAAGACCTCTTACAAACCTCGGTTAGGCCAAACCAATAACTAAAGCTACACCGAATTCCTCAATGGAACTCCAAGGCTGGACCAGACAATCTGTTTTGTAAACTCTACGAAACAGTATAGGCGCCCAAGATATCTATACTGTTCATGATGGAAAATTACAGCACAAATACCAAAGCTCATGTATAGACGTGTAGGCTTTTGTTGGTCTGTTGCCGTTGAAACAGGTCTTGGAGATGTTGGTTTTACAACTACAGCAAACAGCCATTATTGTGGAAAGGCATGTCAGCGGAGTGAAGGGTAGATGAACTGTTTTTTACCGGTGAAGTATGACCAAAGTTGGAACGATCTGTCAACAGTGTGTGTTAACAGAGTGTTACATACACATTAATAGGCCTACTTATTTTTGCTTTACTGCATGAATGGCATTGAATGTAGTCATAAGGTTAAAAAAAAGCCTATATATCACTGATGTGAAATCATGATATCATCTCAACACCAACTCAGGGGCTTTCTGCTTTGGAAGAGGTTGTTCTCAGTCGAAACATGATATCCTATCTGGCTGAAGTGAAACAATCATCCCAGAGTGGAGAGAATAATAAATAAACTATTCTATTCTATCCGAGTCAAATTGTGTAAAAATGAATGTATGTATGTACAAAACACTAACGCCTACATTATATGACTATTTTCTCTTGGCTGCATTAAAACTGGCATTAAATCCAGTCAAACAAAAACTATCCCTGATACGAGATCACTCTGAACCTCATTCAAAATATAATTGCATGTCTGGTGCAAGGAAAACATAGTGTAATGAATTCTTCTGTGCTATTCTATTGTATTTGACAGAGGTCCGTTTACAGTATAGTCTTGGCTCAATATCCTTTGTATTTAAATGAATGTCAATTTGCCACAGTTAGACTTGGGGTTTCCGCTACACAGAGTGAGTCACAAAGAGACTTAATCTGCAGCTGGCCACAACGATTAGGCTAGTCAAGTGATTTCTTTAGAACAGGTTAAGCCAATTTAGGAACACATTAATGCCAACTAGTCGTAGCAACTGTTGTGCATTGAAACAACTCTGGGAGATGTTGATTTGAACAGCTATAGCGTATTAAAGCATGACTGAAGTTGGAACAATGAGTTACAATGAACGTTAGATACATTATGACTTGAGTATATAAACAGGCCTACACTCAACGATGTTCTCCTATTTTCTCTTGTGGGCATGAAACACAGCAGTTAGTGAACTAAAATAAACAAAACTCTGAGAGGAACCATGTGATGGTGAATTTGTATCAACAGCAGCAGGGCGGAGTTACGCAGTCTATAGCCAACCCTTCCTGATCTGGTTTCTCACATTTTTTCTGGGTGAATAACACAACAAAAACAAAACTGTAGTGGTTTGTCTGAATGGCACGTGCCCCACATAGTTGGTTCTTCTGGAGCGCTGACGGAGGCAAATTCCATTTCATCCATTGCTTTATCCATTAGGTATTAGGGCTGTGGTTTTCAAAACACCAGCACACAGGGAATTCCAGCCAGGCAATTCAAACCATTGTGTTGTCTTATGAGAGATTGTTTTAAAATCAAATCAGGTCGGCCGGATAAAAAATATGCCTTTTTGAATCCAATGATTCGCTGGGTTTCAAGTCACCAGCTTTATACCATTTCAATTCAGTTCTATTCAATTCTATTCCAAGCTGGCTCTGAAAACGTTTCGTGCCAGTAGAGTGGGAGTTGATGGACAGGAAAATACAACTGAATATATAAACAAACCTATACTTTCATCTAACATTAAGATTATTTTCGGCAACACATTGAAGTTGAATAAAGGCTACAATGTGATATTTGATCATCTGGGTGATTTGTTGTCTCACTACTCCACCTCACCCAGTTTTTACCATTCCGTCAGCAAGCGACGCTGCGTACTGTTCGCACACATCGGCATGTGGTCACTCACACTGGGACATAAAAATAAAGCTGTGGAAACTCTGTGATGTCAAACCAAGAATTGGAGAGAGACGGCACGTAGCTCCACGGTGGGCTTATCGTAATATTCTCCCACATTACCCACCCTGAGCTGCAGGGCTATAAATAAACTCCAGCTGTCTTCCCAAATCCCCCCTGTGTAAGTCTCAGACAACACATGACTATTTGGGATGAGACAAAAGCTAGCCCAGAGTTCACAAACTCACAATGAGCGCTTCTTTTTATGTACTGTGGCTGGTCTTTAAAGTTTTATATCTTTATTGTTGGTACGTTTTATCAGCGGCGGTGTATGAATGATAATCATGTGACTTGAGACCAGAATGACTCTTAAGGTAAATATAGCAACATGAGGTGAGTCAGTGTCAAGGCCTTCTATCTGTAATGTAGTAAACAGCATGCTTGTGTTGTGTGACGGCACACTACTTCCAGCACAGGATGTGATTAAGTCAAGCACAGCTTAGACCGAAAGCTATTTACAGAGTTCAGCTTTAATTGAGTTGCATTCAGGGTTTTGGTTTCAGAGAGAGCATAATAACTCTGGGAGTCACACTCACACGTGAGCAGACAGAAGGCTAAATAAAGTAATGAGGCTGACAAAAACACCAGGATCAACCTCCATTGTACAGTAAACTGTTGTAGAGCTGCAGCACAGACACACAAGGCAACAAAGGCACAATACAGCAGCATGGTACAATGGGTAACAGTACAGACAGTTCAAATGTCACTTTATCCATCACAAGCTAAAGGATGACATTTGTCTTCCCTCAGAACATTCACCGATCATGACATTTCAACTCAGTCATTTTAATACGAAGAGGCAAGCTGGAATAGACAGCAGCAGCAGAATCAGATGGGGGTCATGTAGTTGTTCTGGCCAGGATATGGGTAGATACGCCTGACCGGCTTGGTACATCTAGCTCCGTCCCCGCCGGCCCTGTGGGCACACTCATCGCTGTCAGTTTTGCAGGCGCCACAGTGGCAGCTGAGAGCCACTGGATAGGTGAAGAGAGGGTTGGCGTCGATGGGACAGCCGGGCAGGACGGCTGTGCGGTACTCCATCTTGTCATAGGTACAACCTCTCTGGATAAGGAAGCGTGGTCCTACTATATCCCTCACGTTGCTGTCCTGGTCACCACACACAAGCACACGATCAGCAGATGAGTGATCTTATAGCACATTAGAATCTCTTGAACTAACAAAAACATAATATAATAATAAACCTTATTTGTAAAGCACTTTTCAAAAACAAGAGTTTACAAAGTGTTGAACAGAAATAAATAAAATTGAATACAAATAAAAAATATATAAAATAAACAGAATAGAACAATACAATAAAACATGCAGTAAAATACAATTAACAAAACAATAGAATACAATAAAACAGTTTAAAAAGAAGGAAAGCCATGCAGTAGAGGTGAGTTTTTTATTATTTTTTGTTGTTTTTGGAATTTTATTCCCTTTTTCTCCCAATTTGGTTATCCAATTATACCCCTAGCTAAGCGGTCCCGGTCGCTGCTCCGCCCCCTCTACCGATCTGAGGAGGGTTAAGACTGACACGTGCCTCCTCCGATACACGTGGAGCCAACAGCCGCTTCTTTTCACCCGACAGCGAGGAGCTTCACCGGAAGGACGTAGCGCGTGCGGAGGAACACGTTATTCCCTCCCGTTCCCCTCCCCTCCGAACAGGCGCCCCGACCGACCAGAGGAGGCGCTAGTGCAGCGACCAGGACATAAACCCCTATCCGGCTTCCCACCCTGCAGACACGGCCAATTGTGTCTGTTGGAACGCT
>OMOV01008456.1:1208-11433 GCA_900312565.1 Beryx splendens
TCTGTCTCTGACTTGCACCTGACAGATGGGGATTGCACAAAGTCAAAAACCTGAAGGACTTAAGGCAGCAAGAGTCAAAACCTCTAATTAGCAATGATGGCCAGAGTTTAAAGATTCATAATTATGGAGGATAGTTTTATATTTAACCCATAATTATGAATCTTTAAACTCTGGCCATCATTGCTAATTAGAGGTTTTGACTCTTGCTGCCTTAAGTCCTTCAGGTTTTTGACTTTGTGCAATCCCCATCTGTCAGGTGAAAGTCAGAGAAAGACTTCACTGTACTGTCTTGAATGTAAATTTCTCATACATCTTCATAACCTTATTCCCTACCTATAGTCATTGCCTCATTGCTTATGATGCTGATATGAACTGAAGAATAGAGAAAGAGCGTGACAGTGTTTGCTTGTACAATACGCACAGTACGCATTTTTATACTATAATGTTTCATCCTCCTTACTCTACCCCTGTAAGTTTGTTTGAGTTTGTCAGATGTCCCCACCCACCGCTCCCTCTTCCTGCAGCCTGCAGGAAGGAAGGCGGGAGAGAACGGCTCCTTGGAGGACATGGAAGAGGACATCAGTCTGAAGAAACGTAAAGGGGATCACCATGGAGAGAAAGAGCTCCAGACTGGCCAGGAAGCCGGGGAGAAGGTGAAGAGGAAGCGAGGACGTCCGCCGGCTGAGAAACTACCTCCCAATCCCCCTGAACTTACCAGACAGTTGAACACATTGGTGGACATGGTCATCAACTATAAGGACGGGTGAGGGGGCTGAGCATAAAGTGGATGTGGACTTTGTTACATATGACACTATCATGCAACTATATAGACTACATATATATGTGCCATAATTGAAGAAAAATCAGTTGTGTTTTCATAAAAACCTTCAACACAGAAATACTTGAAATTTTACACTGGTGCCTTTCCCATCTTGGCACTAATAAGACATTGTTGAGGAGGCTTTTGTTAGGGCAAGGAGAACACTTTCACTAGTTTCTTTATAAAATGAGATAACATTATTAACCTATACCTCATGCTTCCAGGTTGGGTCGACAGATCAGCAAAGGCTTCGTGCAGCTTCCATCTAAGAAGGAAGTGCCTGAGTACTATGAGCTGATCCGAAAGCCCGTGGACTTCAGGAGGATCAGGGTACGTGTGCACTTGCAATGGATTTTCAGCCGTGTGTCATTTAACAGCCCCAGAACCCATGTGCAGATATATCGTATTTGCAGATAAGAAAATCAAATAATGTTAGATGGAAGTACAGCAGATACATATCAAATGGGCAAAGAAATGGGTCTTGTACAGTGGCACAATATGGTGCATTTAATTTGCACAATAGCCACCATATGATTTCACCAAAAGTCAACCACTAAAATTGGCTAAAACAGTGATGTTTATCACTTAATTTTTAGTTTCCTTACATCTGAACAAGCATTTCATGACATCCCATGGGTTACATGGCACATTCATGAATACTGATTGAAATCTTATGTTAGATTTCATAAGATGTTCTGATCATAGTTAGGCTAATTTTGATAGCAGTGCCAAGAGCATCAATGTCAGTATACTCAAAATAAATTTCAAACAATTAATTAACTGAAAAACATACCTTGGTTAGCCCTGAAACTTGGTGTTTTCCAGACATACTGCTGCTTCTTTGAGCTTAATATATTCTTCTCTGGACCTTACATATTAATTATACACCAGTATAATTACAGAGACAATTGGCAGCCTCTACTGGCTTCTGCACTTCATTTTACATTGTGTGCCACCAGGTCAGATTTTGCAGGAAACCTGCTGGATTGCTTTACACTTTACACAAAACAGGGAGAGGGCGCTGTTCTTCCAGCTCAAATGGATAGAATGAAAGAATGAAAGGCCTGTGGACAAATCACTTCCAACATGTTGATCCTCTTCAGCAAAGCAAAAGAGGAAACTAATACACACAGAGGATGCATCCCAAAGCTTCTTCACTATTCCTCCTTTCCTGCCCTCCTTCACTAACACTCCTCTACTACCAGGAAGTCACTTGGAGGAGACGTGGGGAGGAATGGAGTGGAGGAGAGGA
Source organism: Beryx splendens (assembly GCA_900312565.1). Lineage (NCBI taxonomy): Eukaryota > Metazoa > Chordata > Actinopteri > Beryciformes > Berycidae > Beryx > Beryx splendens. The sequence goes on from OMOV01008456.1 coordinate 3,281, forward strand.
GGGAGCGAGGAAAAGTATAGGCCATTTGGAACAGTTTATTTGCTACTCATTCATCAATGGACATCTGCTATTGATGAAGTAGGCCTCTCATGATAGCACAAGTCCACAATATGCCTCATAGCCACTCAAAGTTTTTATGCAGGTCCAGCACAAAATGTACACTCAGTAACCTGAAGCTACTGACATTAACTAGTAATGTTACAAGTTACAAAATAGAACTGACTGTAATGTTAATTCTAAGTTCTGTTAACTGTTAGGCCCTGTTCAGACCTGGTATTAACATGCGTCTTGGGTGATCCGATCACAAGTGGACATCTCAGGTGTGAACACACCCAAGAGGATTGAGGAGGCATTGAGATCAGACCACATTCGGAGGTGGTCTGGGCCGCATGTGTCCACATGTGTGTGTGTGTGTGTCCTTCAATGTGTCCTGGAGACACATTGAAGGACTGCCTACTCAACTGACGTCCTCTGCATAAGCGGAATCGCTGGCTTAAGGCAAGATTATACTTTCCGCACTGAATGAAAATTCTTATTATTCTTAGAAAGAATGAAAAATAACATTGCAAAAGCAGTTACATAACATGTTATTAGGCTATTCTGCAGACTGGTTTACAAATGGTATTATTATTTTCCTTTCAAATGGTTAAATTTTCACTTGGTGCAATTAAAAAAAAAAAAAAATTAAAAGCAGACTGCAGCAGTTGTTGACGCGCGGTGGAGTCTGTAAGCTCCTACTTGCTTTCAGAATGGACACAACAAACTTCACAACCTGCTGGGAATATCTGCATTACTTTGAACTGATGGAAGAAAAGGAGAAGAACATTACTGTTACCTGCACATCTGAGAACTGAAAGCACTTGCCAATGTGTTGTGAGCGCTATCCACTGTTTATTTTGTTTATTTTATTTGATTAATCAAGGCTGCCTCTGTGAACATACTAGTTTACCATAAAGACGATCAGACCCCGAATAAATGAAAGCTGCTTGTTAAGTAGATAACAGATAAGTAGATAACAGCAGTGTACTCGGTGATGATTTCTATAGCCTATAGTGAGAACATCACCAGAAGACATAAAGGGTGGCAAGGTTTTAAGCAGGTAACTTGAAAGCGCTCGACTGAGTTAAGACTAACTTAGTAAAGTAACTAGTTGCTATTTAGAACTATAGTAACAAAGTAAAGTAACTAGATGAGAGCAAATGACTGAAACTCTGCGATGCGTTCTATAATCGCTCGAGGGTTTATACTTTTTGTGCAACATAAATAATGATGGAATGCTGGTGACTTTGTAGCGATGTCCATCAGGCGATCATAAATCGTTGTGCTATAAACTGCCCTTAAAAACAACATCGCCTTTGGTCTTTGCATACGGAAATGATGTACGTGTTTATTTGCATGTAGAGCGGGGAAGTGAGATCCGATCACAAGCGGTCACTCGAGACGCATGTGCAGACAGATTCTAATGCCAGGTGTGAACTGACGTACTTTGAGCTGTCCACCTGTGATCGGATCACCTAAGACACATTTTAATACCAGGTCTGAACAGGGCCTTATACTCACATTTACGAGTTGATAATTCCCCTCCCATGTTTTTCAAAATTTTGTCAATGATGTCATATTCTGGGCGTGGTCACAGTGAGGAGACCCCCCAAACTTGGAACGATCTCTTGTCTCCTCCACTGACAGCAAGCAACATGGCACAACGGGTCACAGAGGAATTGAGGGGATAATGGAAGAAGATTATTTATATTTGGAGCTTTGGGAGGCATCCAGAGTGACTCCTAAGTATTAAATTACATATTATGAGGGCTGACAGAAGGATTGAATCAATGTTAGAGTTCACCTTTGTGTTTTTGGGCCAAAAAAACCATCTTGTTTTTGCTAGCGTTAGAAGTAGGAAATTGAATGACATCCTCTTTGTGACTGTACTTCTAGTTTTGTAAATTGTGAGTGGTCTTTAGGCTGCTCACAATCTCTGTTACTGTTAGGCCTAACATGTATGCAGATTTGTGTATTGTCAGCATAGCTGTAAAAAATTGCTGTCATAATTCTGGATAATTCAGAGATGATGTTGTGAGAAACAGCCGATTTTCTATTTTAAATGGGGGGTTCGATTCCCACCGAGGTCACCCATACTCAAAATGAACGTACTTCCCGTACTGAAAAGCACTTTCGATAAAACTGTCTCCCAAATGTTTATCAGTCTTGCCTAAGGTCTGGGAACAGTGGCATCACCATTGCACTGTTGCCAGTTTACTTTTGTAGACGTTGCCGCTTAACTCCAAGAAAGCCATCATGTGCCATCTCCTGTCCTGCTGTAGCCAGTCTTAGTGAAATACTATAATTATTCATCACAAGTTCCCTGTCACTCTATAAACTTCAGCATCTTCATCATGCTGTTGCTCTGAAGGTCATTTGTTATTTTTATACACTAGACAAATATTTCTCAACATTTCAGTATGCATAAGAAGTAGCAATGGGGCATCTTATGGTGGCTGAGGCTCTTACAAGTGCATTAATCCTATCAAAAATTAATAGCCTACCCAGCATGGAGAATAAATGCTATGTATTACTCAAGGCTAATTGAGGGTGTGTCATCACAAAAACTAACACTCAGTAAGAGTGACGGGCAGCAAAATCACAGTCTTCTAGTGGCACATGGTGATATCCTGTCTTGCCTTGATTTCTTGTCTGTCGGGTGTGTTTAGATGACAGAAAACCACATGTGTTAATTTAGCTTTTATCTGCCTAACAAATGGAGTGAACTAATTAGAAGAAATTATAGATTCACTCATTGTACTGTCGTAACTTAGGTCAGAAAGGTGGCTCATGAGTGTGTTTTTTCTGTTTTATAATATTTGTGATATATGTCTGATTTTGGTTGTTTATGTGTTTTGTTTTCGTCTTTTTTTTTTTTTAAATGTGTTTTCTGTATTGTGTATATTGATTTTGGAGCTTGCTGGTAAAATGGGATTTCCAGTCTTTGCATGAAGCTATGATTCATTGAGTCAGTGTATTCAGAATAGTGTTTTTTCAGAAATAACTTATTAATGAGGACATTTACAACACTGACGGTACTAACCACCTTTGATTCACAGGAACGTGTGCGTAATCACAAGTACAGGAGTGTGGGGGATCTGGAAAAGGATATTATCCTCCTGTGTCACAATGCTCAGACTTTTAACCTGGAGGGATCTCAGGTGAACCCCAAGAAGTTCTTCCATTCGAAAACAATGGCATATTCATCTGTTATTATAGTTCATAGTGTAAAAGGGTTTGAATCTTATAAGGTAAATAACAAGCAACCCTCTGATTTTGTGTGTGTGTCTGTGTCTGTGAATTTGTGTCTATGTACATGTCTGTTTATCATTGCAGATCTATGAGGATTCAATTGTCATTAAGTCTGTTTTTGAGAGCGCAAGACAGAGAATTGTCACAGATGAAGAACAGAAAGATCCAGTTGCTGCCAGTCACAGTGATAACGGTGGTAGAGCCGAAGACCAGTTTGTTCCATCAGCAGGTGAGCGCTTCAGAATAAGGAAGTCTGTGCTTTTACAAGTGGTCAAATGGAGGCAACAAGAACACACAGCTGGTTCTCCCTTATACAATAATAAACCTGACTTCCTACTTCCAAACTGCAGAATCAGCATTTAAAAATCACATTTCAATCATGTTTTATATGAAATTCATCCAATGATCTTGTTTTTTGCCCAGTGAAACCTTCACCGATGCGGCTGAAGCAAGGGAATAAGGACAGCAGAAGCAGAAATGCCATGGTCAAGAGGCTCCACAGTGATTTAGACAGTGACGAGGATCTAGAGGATAACACTACAAAAGATGAAGGTTGAACTGGAAGGCCCTTCATTTTCCCCCGGTATACTTCTTCATATCTGTTCTTTGCCACATCCCTTTTCATTAGAGGTTTATTCATTTTCTAAGCATAAGAAAGGTCTTTGAAATTTTAATGAGAAGGGCTACTCAACGAGAGGTACTTATGGAACAATGCTTTCTTTTAGATGACTCATGCCACTCATGCAAGCTCTCATGTCTCTTGCTGCACACTGTGCTGTTTATTTTTTCTTTTAACTGAGTTGGTCTTTTAGAGTATCGATTGTTTCCGATTTACCTGCCTTAGTCCCTGTGATTGCTTCAGTAGATATTATGTCCAAACCTGTTTCACTGACTGTTTTTAATCAATATATTTGATTGTATATGAAATGCCTTCATATGTGTTGGAGCATGATTTCTCTCTCCTGAAGCTGGCTCTCACAGAGCAGCACCTGCTGATGACAATGTTTATGTGTTCAGGACTGGAGCATTGAAGCACAGGGGGGAAGGTCTTTTCAGAGAATACCAGAATAATGAACACTGTAAGTTTGTTTTAAATCTCCGAATGTGTTTTTAAAGATCGCAGTTCTTTAATAAAAATCATTTGGAAGTCTTGATAAGTCAGAGATACTGTAGGCTACTTGACGAATACCAGTCCTGATAGAAAGCCTTTTGTCTGTCCTTTCTGGTAGTTTGGGTCTACTCCAGGGTACTCAAGTTGAACATTTGTATCACTTGTGCTACAGTATATTCATATATTATACAGTTTGTGTGGAAAGTCCCAGATCATTAAAAACTAGAATGCTTCTCATTTTCTCTCCTGCTTGTTGGGGAGGATGGAAGACATCGTTGTTAAGACAATCCCTGGCAAGATGTGTCACATAAACCCTTGGCAAATAAATTTTACCAAAAAACACCCCATGGCTGATTTATGTTGAACTCTACTGTACTGTGTGCTGCTGTATGCTGAAACCTTGGGTGTTATTGTTTACATTTCATTTCTCATGTCAAATATGAAAACTGAATAGCAGCTGTAAATATTAACTTACATTTCAAGTTTAAGTTAAGCATCAGCAGCCTAACTGATGTGGTTGGACCTCTTGTCTTTCATGTCTCAATGAAATATATTAAGTGTGCGGAAGGTTGCTGACCTGTGACCCCTTGGCAATGAATCCATTTCTATTGTGTGACTACTGCAGCTATAACTGATGACATAATTTCTAAAGACAGGTACAGGCTGCTGTGAAATGAATTTGGTTTTTAAGTCCTAGAGCTATTATTATTATTGTTATTGTTATTGTTATTGTTATTGTTATTGTTATTATTATTATTATTAATAGTAGTAGTGTCTAAGGCAAAATAACAATTGATATAGGGTGGAGTGAGATTGCCTCTGGAATATAGTAAAATATAAATGTATCAAGTCATGAATTCATCTACAGATTTTAGAAATCTTCAAGAGGAGTAAAAGAAGACAGTTTGCTACTCACATTCCCTCAGGCATGTTGTTAAAAAAATGGCCCTGATTACAAATGTTCGATCACATTTGGCTATAATCTAGACTTTAAATAAAAGCTTTGTTTCTAAGACTATGCTTATTCAACAAGCTTTCTAAGTCATTTGCTGCAGTGATCAATCAAACTTTAAAATTGATTCTAATATCAGCTGGAGGCCATGTTAAAATTGGAGCTACACGGTCCCGCCTCTTTAGTTAAAAGCCTACTGTAGGTGCTGCCTTCTTCTCATCAGTAGTAGAAAATGATACAGGATATCAGTTGTTGGGCTGGTATTTGCATAATTGCAGTTACTGAATCACATACAGTGTAGCTTCTGAATGTACTAATAGGCACTACAACAGAGAAGAATAAATGTATTATTGACAATGTTCCAAAAGGTGGAGCAAGAGAACTGTTTGGTCTCTATCATGCTGGTGATACTGTACCACCTTATGATGATACCATCACTGTTTCTTTAACTACACAATATAAGAAAAAGAGTGTCACTATTGATGCCCAATGAAAGGTGACAACTGTAGTAACTGTTTCACTGTGTTCTCTACATATTTAAACAATATCTGCAGATGTATGGGCACATCAAGCTGTTTGTGCTGTACGGCTGGCCTAAACAGTTGTACCCTGCTGTGACGGTAACTTACAGTTTATTGCATTTTACCCGTTCACATTTTCCCATATGTGAAGAGGTATAGATATTCCAATCACAGGCTGAAAGGCTAGGCAAAGGAAATATGAAAGTGTTCCCTCTTTCCTTGCCCATTATGAAATCCAGAATTTCTTGTGAGAATTTGCTCATTGAGTTACTTTACATGCAAAGTAATACGTATAAGCCAAACATTCAATACAATTACCAACCAGATATTTTTTGAGCTCACTGTATGAAATTGCAATACATAAGAATATACCAACTTTTTGGCAAACAAGCAGTTTGATCAACATACCACTGTGCAACGAGTGACCAGACTGGTAGAAGTTTTCTCCTGTTTGTCTAGTTGTTGGTGTGCTGTGCATCACCTAATGCTTTTAAGTGATTCTTAGCTTGTTTGTGCCTTCCATTAAAGATAATGATCATTATCACTGTAAAAGGTTTTGTGCGCGTCAGGGCGCTGGGACCACTACATCCACGGTTGGACTCTTTTTAAGGAGTAGACACGGAGGCAGGGAACAGTTCTTTGTTTCTTTAGTGTGGAAATGATCATTTACAGAAATGCACGTACGTATGGTGTCTGAAACGTACAAACACAAAGGAAAGTGCATCAATTACCAGTAACACAATCATACAATTATAACAGGCTACAACTGAAAATGTGGAACAAGCAGAAATATTCAGCAAACAATCAGCTGAAAACAGACCAGCTTGACTCACATTTTTCATGAACGCATACAGCTTATCTGCAACTGAGAGTCTTTCTGTGGAGTTTCCTTCCTTCCCCTTTCAACGAGGCATTAGGCCCCACCCTCAGGCAGTCAACGTACTGCCTGACTAAAATTGCAATACTGCCGGGGGCCTGCAGGGGAAACTCAATACAGAGTAATGAACTAGGATTTAGGGGAATTCAATACAATCACCTTAGAGTGCGTTTACCCACTTCACAATATTTTAATATTTTAGTATAAATTTTTCTTTCCATTCCTTTTGTGCCTTAATAGACATTCAACTTTTAAGAAGCACTCACACAATAAGTATCTTCTTCCTAACGGTCAGACTAGAAGTATCTTGGTATGCAGGGTGTTATCAATGGCATTCAACGTTAATGGCATCTTGGATGGATTTTAGATGTAGGAGAGAACCGAGGCGGCTGTAACAGCGGTGCGGCTGCAGCACGGACCCTTATTAGTGTTACACAAGAGCTAGACCCTCCTTGCTACTAGCTATCAATAAACTCCTTGAAGAAAATCAACACTGCGTTTTGCAGTTATCGTCAAAAACGTAAATTTCATATCGGTAAATAAAACATTGAAACCGGAGGTGTTTTTGTCATAGAGTTTATTTATTTAATGCTGCAAATTTGTGCCTTCTGTTAGACCTGTCAGGAGACTAAACATCAGCGATTGTTTCACGTACCATGTTGGCTTGGCTTTTCTCCTAACTCAAACACAGGGAGAGATGGGAGAGACGGGAAAGCAGCACAGCCTGAACTGCGCATTGGCTGGTCATGCCTGGGAGCTATGGCGTTATATTTGTGTCTCATTCCTGAGCGAGCAGTGGGAGATTTGGAGCGCAGAAAAATATATTTTTCAAGCAAAAATATATTTTGCAAGCACATGCTCTCTCGCAAACTCTTTGCTCTGCACGCTCAAATTGTTTTTCTCTCTCTCTCTTAACCTCTTCACTCTGTGCACGCTCAACTTTGCCTGCACGCTCACTCACAAAGTCTTTGCTCGTCGCACTCAAATTGTTTTTCTCTCTCTCTCAACCGCGTCCTAACGATTCCCAAGCCAGTTTAGCTCAAGGCCCCGCCCCCGTCATTTTCATTGGCTGAGACGTTCTCCGCTTTCCTGGCTGCACTGTGTGTCAACAGCGTCCTAACGATTCCCAAGCCAGTTTAGCTGTAACCCTAACCCTTAACCTAACCCTAACCTTAACCTAACCCTCAGCCAATGAAAATGATGGGGGCGGGGCCTTGAGCTAAACTGGCTTGGGAATAGTTTGCAGGCCTCTTAACCTCTTCACTCTGTACGCGCTCAACTTTGCCTGTATGCTCGCTCAGGCTGGCACAGCGTTACAAATGTGCCACAAAATCAACCAATCGGAAAACTGGAGATGGTAAATTCTGATTGGCTGTTTCGTCTCCAATCACAGGAGACAAA